>VDFB02196716.1:0-17773 GCA_007258455.2 Sequoia sempervirens | reverse complement strand
TGGCCGGCAGGGGAGGTTACCTCCCAGCCGCCGCTCCCATAGTAGGGGGTGCGGCTGCTGTGAGGCAGCGCCCTCCACATATTTGTGGAGGAAGCGCTGCCCCACAGGCAGCGCATCCTCCCGTGGGTGCTGCCGGGAGTGCAGTATAATAAAAAAAAAGTATGATTTCTTTTAAGTTTGTTTTAATTAATATTTAATTTATGTGGATGTTAATTTATTATTTATATAATATGTATTATTAATATATATTTTATATATAATATATATTTAATATATTATATATATTATATAATATTATAATATATATAATATAAATTTATTAATTGATTGTAATTTTATTTTATGTAATTTATTAAGATGATTTTATAATATAATTAATAATATAAAACAATGATTTAAATAAAATTAATTGTGTTTGTTTTATATTAGAATAATTAATGAGAGTTTGGATTAAAATATTTGATTTGACAATTGATGATTATTTCTATATATAAAATTGTGAAAGTTATGAGTTAGAATGGTAGAATTAGAAATTTCATTAAGTTGATTAGTTTGTATGTATATGTATATGTGAGGATGAATATATATTTATGTGGAAATTAGAATATAATTATATAATAGTTTTTATATTTATATTTCTTTATAAATATATATATATATATATATATATATATAAATTTTTAGTAAGATTGTGATTTATTAAGTTTTTAGAAAACTAGTTTTGTAATTTTTAAATAGTATTGTATGTGAAATGTAAAGATGGAAAATATAGAATTTATTTTAATATGAATTTTGGAAAGATAGGAAATAATTAAACAAAACAATATCTTAATTGTATTAGGAAATATTTTTTTTAACTAAATTGTTTTAAATATTGCTATCTTTGGCTAAGAAGAATGGATTTAGCATATCCAAATGATAGATTTGTATTGCTTAAAATTGTTTATTTTTTTTGTAATTGGGCAAAATGGGGAAAGTTTTTATTGACCAAGTCTTCCGTGATCAATTGTTAAATGGGGATTGTGATAGTTAAGTTAAAATTTCTTGTGTAAACTAAGGATGTGTACATGGCTTTGTTTGGTGGTTTTATTGACCTATGTTACTGAACATTGAATGTTGTTCGTTTTAACGTGATTGGTCTTTTATATTGATTTTGATTATATGTACACCTTGTAAACCTTAGTCAGAGAACATAGATTCCCATGTTATGTTTAGGGGAGTGGCTATTTGTAAGGGCCAACACACAAAGTGGTGTTAGGGTAACTTACAAATAGTTGGTAAGTTAGTGATAATTAAATGACACATTAGTTAGATTAAAATTCTTAACAAGATATGTTGCCTCTCTTATGACTCTTGAGCTTCTTCAGTCATGAGTATAAGATGAGAAGGCCTGGAATGGAAAATCGGTGTCTTGTTCCTTTAAAAAAGCAAATGATTCCACAATGGTATGCTAGGGGGTTTAAGAGGTTACCAGGGTAACCCAAGGATTGGGGGCCGGAACCTAGGAAGAAACACCAGGGTAACCTTTGCATTATTGTGATGACACTCCACCTAGAATAATAGTTAACTTTGTGTTTGTATTACAATCAATTGTCTAAATCTGGAAGCAATGTAACCAATAGATTGTTTGTACTAGTGTCTAGGGTTAGTAGATTAGGTCTAGGTAACCTTATTACTATCTCCTAGCACGGGGGGTGGACCTACGGGTACCACATGGTTGGGTGGAACGTGCACCTTACTCCGTTGGGTCCCCAGTTTGTGATCATGGCATCGAGAGCTTCATGGATGGAGAGCTCGCGCATGGATTTCTTCTATACTTTCATCATTGTATAATGTAAACTTGTATTTGAAAACATCCCTCAAATGTATAAGAGGTGAACAATGTAATTGTATTTGTAACTATTATTGAACTACCTCATCAAGTTGGATGAGTATTGTAATATCATATCAATGCAATGTATGGAAAACATGTTTGTACTTTATTATATCTTGAATGGAAAATTTATTATTATGCAATGTTTATTTTATGTTATGATTTAATATATGCAATGCGAAATACTTAAGTCACTTATGGAAAACTCAAAGTAGTGTAACGTCGCTTAACCTAAGAATGTATGCAATTAATTAACTTAATATTATTACTTTAAAAAAAAAAAATTTACACCTCTATAACACAATTGCAACATTCTTAGGTTATTAAGACGGGCATTACAAGAACCCTCCCTCTTGTATAAGAAGCACCTCCAATATTGATGTCAAAATCCTTCACGACCCTTATCAAGACCTTTTACCAAATGTCATCTGTCAAATGCATTTAGTTGTGCCTTCATTACCATCAACCAAAAGGAGAACAATACTTTGTGCTTTCTTATCAATGAAGTTGAATAATGTGTACCAATATTTTCCTCATTTTGAACCATTTGAAATAAGATTTGAATCAAAAAATCTTTAGTCAAACTCATTACTACTTTATGGAGGCCAACTAGTATCTTCATTATATGCACTTATATTTCCTTGTACCTTGGAGATACAAATTTTGTAGCTTCCTTTATGGTGAGAAGGTTTGCACTGGAATGCTTCTACAAGAAGATTATTTTCTAGATCAAGCTTCAATCTATTAGAACAAAACACCCACAAGTCTATTTGAGGATGAATTTTTAAAAAAATGTAGGGCTTTGTCAATTTTCCAAACTCAGCCGGTAATGATCTAGAGAACTGACTCTCTGTCATATTCATCATGGTTAGGTTTCTCCTTAGACCAAAATTATGTGGAATGGATCTTTCAAAGGTAGAATTTTGATTCTTTTCAAGCCTATCGTGCACCTTCCTCCATTGAGAATTATCATTGATAAAATCACAAGATGCCAAAATTCTTACAATCCGACCCTAGTCATATACATTGCATGAAAATTGATTCATGAACATGTTTTTGTGATGCAGGTAGCCCCTTTGAATAATATTTTTGACTTGAGTGTCTCAAGATGAGTTCTCGTGCTCAATAACTCACTAGTAACCGACTCAATCATATTTTCCATTTGTTGTATGACAGTCCCATCCTCAAAACTTGGACAACAAAAAACTCTATCCAATGAGGAAAGGAACCCTTAATAAATCATTGCTCTAAGTTACCAACTTTATTAAAAAATGATGAAACTATTTTGTACCAAATGTCCTTGAATAATTAGTTGTGGTCTCTGTTTTATGAATGATTCTCTATAAAATCTTTCAAAAAAGTTATGGCCACTTTGATACTCTTGGATTTGAAGAAAATCAACAACCTTCCATCATGCCTATATTTGCTACAAAATAAATGACCCTTTAGTATTTTTGAAATCAACATAGGCTAATCAAATGAACTCGATTTGTCTCTATTGTGCTGACAAATAGACCCAATTTTCTCCAAATTTTGTGAGGAAGTTACAACCACAACTATCTATACCTTGGCACTCTATCTTCATGGATATTTCTATTGAAAATCCAAAATACTAAGAAGGGGGTGAATTAGTATTCCATAAAACCATAATAAAATCCACCTAAACATTATCACAATTCTAACTGAATCAGTAAGAGAGAACATAAAAAAAACTTCAATGCGACCATTCACATGAACAATGGGATTTACATGGAAAATCCAAAAAGGGAAAAACCATGATGAGGGTTAGCTCACAATATATTATATCTGGATAAAAAGTATTATGTGGCTCACTTCCATGACTCGTTGTCCTTAAAAAGGATCACTACCTGAGTACAAAAGATGGCTAACTGCCTAGATACAATGATAGTGGCTCACTACCAAAAGATTTAATTGATAGGATACACCTTCAAAGTGTAGAAGCTCAGAATATGAAGTACTACCTCACACAGTAGTCGCTCAACAAAAATGTACTAATCACAACTGATAAAGAATTTAGGCTCATATCTTCACACACCTCTTCCAGCTCGCATTTCACATTCACTTTGTATATCCACTTTCACTACTCATGCTCATCTCATTACTCAAAACACCTTATATGTATACAAGTATATCTTGTTCATCAATTAGGTTGGCACCAAATATGATTTAAACATTTTATCCACGTAGTGCATTATACCAAGTCAGCTACCATCCATAAAACATAATTAGTCTTCATAATATATTGCATATGCTGAGTTGGCCAAGACTAGAACACAATTTTCCAAACCAACAAATAATCCTCAAATTAAACACCTTCCGGATTTGAGAACACATTAATTTCCCATCATACTACCAAATAGAGACTATCAAAAAACCCATAGCATAAGAATGTTCACCTTAGTAAAATTCAGAGTCTCCCACATAGTATGCCATGCATATAACAATAGTAGAATACAAAGTTAAACTCTGTTAGAGATAACTTTCTACTCACAACAAAAGATGTCTCAAGATCTAGGATATAGCTATCTGAATGATTCAAGAAAAAATGGTTAAGAGATTAGAGTCATATTAGATCTTGTGGTGAATTCTAGACTCGATTACTAACACATTGATCCATCACAAAAGGGTATTACTGGCAAAGAACAAATTTTGATAAGCCAAGCAAAATTCCCATATAGCTATCACCATGTTGACATCAATGAAAACACAGGAACAACCAACACAAACCATCCATACTTCATTCTCATGTTTGAAATGCTCCCAATAATCTCCCCCTTTAGTAGTGATGGCAACATGCATGACAAAAATATTTTCTAGCATATAACAACCAAATACTCTGAATACTCCCCCTATCAAAACTGTTCTTTCAAAAAAAAAAATCCCTTTGTCTCTCTATCTCTTCATCTCTTTAACTCTCTATCTCTCCCCCTTTAACATTAATGACAAGGGAAGGGGTCTAATATATATGTATATATGCATCAAAGTGTAACAAAAAAAAATATGAACACATAATTGAATTAACCTGAAGAAGACCCTCTGAGACTCTCCAGGATAGCCTCCCACGATGCTTTACCTTCTTCCCATGAACATTTTGCACTTACAAGAGTCTTGTAAAATAGCTCAAGCCTAGTTAAGGACTCTACACCATCTACTAAAGTATTGGGACTAAGATTAATTGTAGAAAATTCACCAATACAACCAAGATCACTAGAAACAAAGGTATGTATGAGTTTAATTGTGTCTCTGAGTGCCACAAAATTCTTGATAACATTCGTCCTTTGATCCTCTAGAGAAAAGAATTTTTCTTGATGTTGCACAATGTAGGACCACCTCTTATTATCTTTATATTTTGCTAACTTCTATGTATCTTTCTGAGTGATCATCTCGGACTTATTCATCCTTATCCCATTTCTTGTATCTAGTGTACTACAAGACCAATCTGGGTGAAAATAAAGTAGTTCATGTGCCTCTTCTTCACAACCTTGTACACTCTCCAATTCCTTCATCACTTGACTATGTGCATTTGCACATCTTTCCTTGATATCTTCCAAATTTCCTTCATCATACCTAATTCATGAAGACACTTCAAGTGCATAGATGTAGACCTTCAAAGAATCAATTATCCCATAGAGATTCTCCATAATAGAAATAGATGAATCAAAATTAGCACCAGGAATAACCTTCTACAATTATTTCAAAGCTCTCTAAATATTTATTCTTTCATGCTCATGTTCAAGCTCACTTCTTTTTGCAACTTCTTGCTTAACAATAATCTTCCTTTTCTTCCCTATTCCGGACACACTGTCAGAGGTACCTTCTACATTGAGATTCTTAGGGATTTCCAAAAGAATTTTAGCATAATTATCAACTTTAGCCTCTAAGGCTTCATAATCCAATTCAGATATCCAAACTAACCTTGATTCAATTTCTTCCAAGTGACAAAAATCTATAGACACAAGAAAATTTATGCTTCCAGAGTACCGTTCAACAACACTTACAGGAATCCTAATCCTTCTATTCATCCTCATCTGAAATTTTCCAAAGAATACATCAAGGGAAGTCTCTTGTGCATCCGAACTACCAAGATTTATCATGAAGTTCTTGATTTTATAGGAAATAGGCTCTAAATTTGACCATTCTATCCTTCCTATTACTGGTAACTTTCTCAAAAAATGAAAGAGAAAATAGACAACCAAATTTCCATATTGGAATGTATTCTTCTTACTCTTCTTGATTTACTTTAGATTTTTCAAAAGATGTATACAAAGTAATTCATACAAGTCATAATCCATACCTCTTTTAACCATATCAACAACAGTATGTACAACAGTAGTAGAAACTGTAAGGTCATTGTTAGGGATACAAACATTGTGACTTATGGCCATAGTAGCATACCTTATTATCAGATCAACAATCGATCTCAAATCAATTTCTTTCCCTTCAAACTTCACATCGGTAACCTCAATTATCTCTTTCTCATCCATAGCCTTTAGTTTGGGAACAAGTCTAGAGGAACACAAACTAGTTACATCTCTAATAGCTTCTCTGGTAATCAAATGTGCCTCATCAATCCATAAAGATTCATCATGAATTATACTCAACACTATTCGAATATACTTCTTTTCAAATCCAAACAAAATAACTTTCCTCTAAACATCCAACTTTTTCTCAACTAATACTCTATAGGAATCATGGCTCTCTTTCAATTCACTTTTCCAAAGCATGCTCAATAGAATTGATGATATCTCCTCTATCTTACTGAAAACAAATGCATAGATATCTTCTATGGGAAATTCTCTCAAAGGGATGCAATAGAATGAACCAATAGACTCTTCTAACACATTCCTCAAATGTCTCTTCAACCTAACTTGCAATTTATCCACACAATTCACAACCTTTTAGTTATCCATAGCAATAAAAAATGAAAGATTGTGCAAACAGGAATACCTTTGAAAATTTCAACAAGAAATCTATAGATATCTTGCTTCTAGAGCTCACCTCGAATCTTCTTGATTTCTTCTTCAAACCCTAAAACTCTGAATTTCCTTATAAACTTCCTTTGCATGCTTCTCTTAAAATACATAAGCCTTTAAAATTATCTGAATTTATTCCTTCCACTCCAAATGATTTTATAGTAAATGCTTCAACTTGCATGTAGATTGCCTAAAAAATTATGTACACCTCCATTCTTTCAAATTCTATAGAATTCATCCTTCACACATGCAACTAAGAAAATACCTTAATCTTGTTACCACATTAAATATACTTTTTTCATGGTATGACAAAAGTATCGATGAGGGGGTTTATTTTATTTTCTGATGATTGTTCCCCATTAGCCACTGCTTTTACTTAGAAGATGATAGGAGTATCTACACTAGAGGTCAGCACAAATAAGACTGATGATTCCTTTCTCCAAACACTTTTCATTTCCTTTCTTTCTTCTTTTGGATCAATGATTTGATCATTCTTCTTCACCGGATAATTATTTTTCTTTCTTCCACTATAATTACTAGGGTGTTTTGGACTGTTGCAATTACAACAAAAGAGCATTCTTCTTTCCATTTTCCCTTTTATTCAATAAACTAACTTTATATCCATTCTTCTTGCTCTTAGAACACTTGCTAGAGAATGATAAAGAATCATTCATTTTACTTTTGTAGTCCTTTTCCTTATGACCAAAATTCTTGTAGGAATAACAAACACCATTGAAAGATAAATACCTTTTAGCATCATGTTGTTTGACAAGAGTTTTTCTAGAATTTCTTCTTAGATCCTTGATTTTCCCACTTTTGTACCAAGTCTTCTTACCAGTGCATTGCTTCACTTTAGAAATTTGACCTTCCTCAAACCCAAAACCACTCTTCTCCATTTCTAGTCTTTGAGAGGTAATCAATTCATCAAGCATCGTTGAGCTTATGTTAAATTTTTCTTCAAAAATTCTTTCCTTTTCTAGATCAGATCTCAATATTTCTGCTTCTTCTAGCTTTATGCATTCATCCATCTTTCTTTGAATTTCAATTTCCTAACATTCTTCAGTTATTTTCTTCTCATCTAATTATTTTAGTAGGCTAGAGATAATTTCTTCTCCCTCAACCAATAGACCACAAGCTTCAACACTTTTTATTTTCAAAATTTCAATGTACTCATTTTCTTTCATCAACCTATCCTTCAAATCTTCCATTTCTTCTGAATATTCAACAAAGACTTTTTCTAGAGGAAAAAAATTTGTATGCTCAAATTATGGGACCTTCCTCAAGTGTTTAGGATTCTTCTAAGGAACCAATCTCTAATACTAATTATTGAACATCTAAAATATTGAGAAGGGGTGTGAATCAGTATTCCATAAAATCATAATAAAATCCATCTAAACATTATCACAATTCTAACTGAATCAGCAAGAGAGAACATAAAAAAAATTCAATGCAACCATACACATGAACATTAGTATTTTTACGTGGAAAACTCAAAAAGGGAAAAACCATGGTGAGGGTTAACACATAATATATTATGTGCACATACAAAATATTATGGGGCTCATTGCCAGGACTCACTGTCCCTAAAAAGGCTCATTGCCAAAAGATTGAAATAATAGGATACACCTTCAATGTGTAGGGTTCAATTTCACTAAAGCTTAGAATATGAAGTACTACCTCACACAATAGTCGCTCAATAAAAGTGCACTGATCACAATTGATAAAGCATTTAGACTTAGATCTTCACACACCTTTCCCTCTTCTCATTTCACATTAACTCCATATATCCACTCCACTACTCATGCTCATCTCATTCCTCTAAACACCTTATATATATACAAGTATATCTTGATCATCAATTAGGTTAGCACCAAATAGTATTTAAACATTTTATCCATGTAGTGCATTATACCAAGTTGGCTATTATCCATAAAACATTATTAGTCTTCATAATATATTGCATACGCTGAGTTTCCCAAGAATAGAACACAATTCTCCAAACTAGAAAATAATCCTCAAAGAAAACACCTTCTAGATATGAGAACACATTAATTTCCCATCATACTACCAACATAGAGACTATCAACAAAACCAAAACATAAGAATGTTCACCTTAGTAAAATGAAGAGTCTCCCACACAATATGCCATGCGTAGAACAATAGTAGAATATGGAGTTATACTTTGTCAAAGATAACTTTCTACTCACAACAAAAGACATCTCACGATCTATGATATAGTTGTCTGAATGAATCAATAAAACATGGTTAAGAGATTAGATTCATATTAGATCTTGCAGAGAATTCGGGACTCAATTTCCAACACATTGATCCATCACAAAAGGGTATTACCGACAGAGAACAACTTTTGATAAACCAAGCAGACTTCCCATATAGTTATCACCATGTTGACATCAATGACAACATGGGAACAACCAACACAAACCATACATACTTAATTATCATGTTTCAAAGCTCCCAACACTATCCCTTACATCTTTTATAGTCAAAGCCTTCATCAAAATATATGCCCATGATACCTTAACATGCAAACCTTTGTGTGATATGGAACCTCTGAAAGTCTCATAATGTAATGCCATATTTACCTGCCAAACACCTACATGTATTCATCAGCATGTTAGGGAAACTCCCTAGACCTGCAATGTAAACATTAATAACATTCCATGGACTCAATGCAAATATTTCCTCGAGCTTTTTCCTGCATGCATTCATGAGAAACCCTAACTGTTGCAAGCTTTTCCCTCTCTTTTAGTGGATGTGGACATGAGATATGATTTAATAAAATCCTTTGACATGCTCTTCAACTAAAGACATATTGAACAATGCCTTATTCCATGCAATATGAGCCTACAAGGAGACTTTTCTTTTGCTTTTCATGCACTTGTGTGTAGGAAATGGGTTCTTAAAATAAGCTTTATCAGAACTTTCCTCTCCTTTTTGGTAACGTAGAGATTTTATTTCTTCATTTAAGACCAAAATAAGATTATTAAATAATGTCAAGATTCTCATCAAATATGGGCTACAAAAATTTGCACCTAATGATTTTGTTTGTACATACTAATGTTAGTGTTAAAAGGTGAGGTTAATATTAATATTTATTTGATATTTGTATTAGTGACACTGTAAATAATATTAATAATAATGTTAATATTAATACTAAATCATTAAGAGGAGTTAATACTAGTAGTAGAAGACAATATTAGATAATTTATTATTTATTAATCTTGTAATAATGATAATGATATACAAGTTAATAGCAATATTAGTAAGGACATCAATACCAATCATTAAAATTAACAACAATATCATTCAATTTTAGCAAAAATTTATTAAATGTTAATATGTAATGTCATTATTATTTATAGTATTAATGTCAATACTAAATTTAATATTAATATCTCTAGAGTGAGTATTAGTGTTAATACTAATATCATTGTTGATATTTATAGTTTAAAAGTTCAAACTAATATTAATATTAAAATCAATAGATTAGGTACTAATGTCAATATTAATATAAAGAATATAGAGTGAGGTCAATTTTAATACCTGTAGAATACCAATCCCTATAATTATAACATTTAATATCAACATCAATCACTCATATTAATGCTCAATGTTAGTGTCTATTGGTTGATATTAATTGTAATACTATTACTCATGAGTTTGATATTACTATTAATATTACTATCACCATGAACTGGTAATATTAGTATTGCAAATATATATATCAACCCCACTAATTGTATTAATAACAATACCAAAAGGGGTAAAGGATTTAGTTGTACCTCTAACAAAATTAATGGACATCATCACTAATGCTACACATTGATAGCGATGATGCAAAGCATTAAAACCATTAAAATTTATTGAGATTAAGGATGCTAGTTGATGTGGAGCCAATACCTATGTAAACCTAACAACATATACAGTTCACAACACTAAACCAATAGTGGTCATAGTAGTAATACTAAAACTCATGGATTGATAACTTAATTGATGCATGATAAGCTTCATGTGTCTATAAAAAACAACAACAAAATAATGCATCTTATGGTGAGGATTTTTCTTTTGAGCAACCTACAGAGAAAATGTATGTAGACAAAGAATGTGGTTATAGTAGTCAAAATGTAAGACATGAGGAAATGAATGAAATATGTGAAGTCACCCATTCTACTTGCTTTGAAAATCCAAAAATAGAGATTCAAATCTCTATATTAAGTGAAGGTTGCAATAATACAAATGATATTAAAATCACATGCTCATTCATTGATCAGGAGAAAGTATGCCATTATGAATCCTTTAGGTTAGGTGAAAATCATTCATATTTAGATAATCAAGATTATTACAATTCTGTTTGCATGCCTAATGACTATGAATCATTTCAAGAAGAAGAGGTGGAATTGATCTCCCTAAGTAAAAAGTGTTAAAAGGGCGTAGGAAAACTAAGAGAGGGGGTGAATCAATTGTCACCAAATTCAAACTTAAAACTTCAACACTTATCAATTTCACAACCACATTGTTTTGTTATTAAGTATGAACATGAAATGTAAATAACAGAAAGCAAAATCAACACAATGAACACAAGATTTTACATGGAAAACCCAATGAGGGAAAAACTACAGTGAGGATTAACTCACAATATAAAGTAATTCCAAAACTGAATATATAAGGCTCACTTCCAAGGGCTCGCTACCTAGAATAGGACTCACTGTCTGGATACAAAATCTCAATGCTTACAAGGAGGCTCACTTCCTACAAAATATTACAAAACAAAAATTGGATTCACATACAAAATGAAATGAAGAGAGTGCACCTAACAAGTGATGATACAGTTCCAGTGATTATCAATAAATAGACTTAATGCACTTTGTAATTAGGAGAAAATCAGATATAAAACTAAAATAGAAATATATCAAATCCTAACTAGCACAATAGAGTACAAGCAAGCATGAAAATCACAATAACAAATGAATGCAAACCCAAATCCATCCTAAACTCGATTTATCTCCATGTCTCTTCTCCACCTGCATGAGAATGTGAGATTTTGAAGGATTGATAATGGAGGAATGTTGGTTGCTCAATTCAGCAGCATAACGACTTGATGGAAATGACAAATAGAGAATGATAGAGATGGATTGAAGAATGATTTTTACAGAGTGAGGATGCTAGACGAATCAACCCTTCTAAATGGATTTTGAGAGGTCATATTTATAGAGCCTTGATGTGGACGAAGATAAGATTTGACAAGATTCGATAAGGATTTGATTTTTGAAAAAAGAGGAAATACAATTAGATGAGATAAGATTTTAAAAAGATAGAAAGATTTTGATTTATTGCTTTAAAGGAAATAAATCCTAAAAAGATGGGAAGGATAATGAAATGATAAAATTATTAAATAATGATAAAGCATTATCTAATAAAGGATAGGGATGATGTGGAAAAATAATTAAATAATATAACATCATTATTTAATTATAGAGGAAGGTGAAAAAGATAATTAAATAAATAAAGATTTATTTAATTATAGGAGAATAGATAAATGACTAATTAAACAATTAAAATAATTATTTAATTAGAAAGGATAAATGGTCATGAATAATTAAATAAATAAATATTTATTTAATTATAAAAGAATAGATTAATGACTAATTAAACAATTAAAATAATTATTTAATTAGAGAGGATAAATTGTCATGAATAATTAAACAAATATTTATTTATTTTATTATAAAATAAGGGATTATGGATAAATAGGGAATAAATGAAATTAGTCAAATAAATAAAATTTATTTAACTAATTAGGTGATGCATGGGTACCTAGGGCAAAACATGCTACAAGGTGTCTAAATGGTTTCATGTTCTGACAAGGTATCGTAAGAGGACATTTTTAGGTGTCTACATTTTGCCCCTCTTTGAGATGATGTTCGAGATGATGAGATTTGTGTTGAGTAACATCATTTCAAAGAAGCTAAGGTATGGATAGAGGAAAATGGATAATGACAGAAAGATAGGATGATGGAATGATGATGCCCCCTCGAGAGAATAGGCAGGTTGGACAAACACGGGTAGGCTCTCGAAATGAAATGAAATGATAAAGGGAGGGATAAGACAAATGATGCAAGATAGAAAGTGGATGAAAGAGATGAAAGTATATGCTATCTTGCAATGAAGGTGAGTAACCATGATGTTTGATATAGCACTAGACGTTATGCACCAAGGTATAAGGACCAAGGTGACGATGTGTCTCATGCCCCAGCGTAATACAACCTTGTCTAAACGTATGTGGAAGTAAGCTTGGAGCACTAAAGTCCTAATGCACAAAAGGTATGATGTGACCTTAGATGCAAAGGATAATGCAAAAAGCTATTCCAACATACACAAGATATGAATATTAGTTGGAAATGATATGGATGTGATACAAATGCAAGATAAAATGATAACACACACAAGCAAGCAAGCATGCACAAATGATTAAAAAAAACAAGGTATTTCCCCTGTCAAGTTGTAAACCGATGATTAATTGATTGATTGATTTTGATTGATGATGATAGTGTTGTCATTGTGGGGAGTGAAATATCCCTAGATCAACACAAGGATGATGATAATTGATTGATTGATTGATTGATTTGGTTTATGACAAGATTAGGATTAAGACCAAAGGATGTGATTGGATAATTTAGCAAGATTAATTGACTTGATTGGTATGGATTCAGGATTGACGTGCATTTGGATTATTGCTTGGAATGATTGAAGATGATTTGATGTATGGATGAATGGATTTGATGAAGATGATTGATTTGGTTGATTGGTTGGATGATTGGATTGAGGTGATGGATTGAGTAGATGAAATTGGAAGAAGTAATTGGATGGATTGATTTTATTGCTTGGATTTTTGTTGGCTATTTGATTTTCTTTTTCTTTTTTCAAGATCTTTTCCTTTTTTTTTGTATTTTTGGGGATATTTTGATTTTTTGGGATTTTGAAATGTTTTAGTTTTTTGTATTTTTGAAATGTTTTGAGGTGTCAATGGATGAAAATTTGGGTAGCCTTTTTCCTAGATACCAATGACAAGGGGAAAACCAAGTCTAGGTGCAAGGGTGGGTGATAGGTTAAGGAATAAAATGCTCATGATAGATGGATGGATGGTATGGATGTATGCATCATAAGAGAGCAAGGATGTGATCTCTAAAGACTATGTCGCATAGGAATACATGCCCCATTCTAGGTACAATACTTAGGATTTTTCATGACAAAGCTTATGACAATAGAATAATGATATGATTGGTTGGAAAGGATGAGGTATGTTAAGAAATACCCAAAGCATGTTTCAACCTTTTCCCCTATATCTTCATCAAGATCAAAAGAAGAAGGGTGGATGAATGGACTCAATATGATAGGTATGTATGATGGTTAAAGATGGTAGGTAGGATGGAAATGATATGACATGAAAATGATAGGTTGGATAGATAAGACATTGTGTCCCCAAGTGTAAGTGACATATAAGATCAACCTACATGATGCTTGTTTGCGAGGTTTTCATCATGGTACTTATTCAGGGTGCCTATTTACCAGGTTTTCACCGTTGGACGAAGGGATTTCTCTTTACTTTTTTTTTTAACTTTAACTTTTTGACTTTTTTGACTATGAGAAGGGAAATATGGATAGGATGGACTCAAGTGTCTAGTTCCATGAAAGGTGGTAGTCCCACTAGAGATGGATGTTATTGCACAGACTATGTCAAATGTCATTATGCTCATAGATGTCGGTAAGGGATGACATGAAAGGGAGATGGAGTAGGTAGATGATGGATTATGATGTGGATTATAGAGGAAAATAGTGGATTATGATACGGATTATATAGGGAAGATGATATGGATTATATGGGACTTATGGAAAAGATGAATGGGGAGGCTTAGCCAAAAGCATGGACCATAGGAAGATGGTGGGGGAGATATGAAGGATAATGAGTGAAGGGTGGGGAGATGGAGGTATGTGGAATTGTTGTGAAATGGAAGGGGACCATGACCAATGGTTGCACACACTATGATATACATTGAATCTTTGGATGTGAATGGGGTGTAGGAAGCAATGGAGATGTTTACTTAGGAGGTAGTGGATGTAGTTCTTTTGGTACCCACATAGATTTAGTATATTTATGATTTTTGTTTGGCTTGTGGGATTTTTGTAATTTTTGAATAGAATGTGCATTTTGGATGGAAGGGGATGGTTGGAATTTTTTTTATGTAGATGCCTCGTTTCACTTGCTTTCCTTTTTCTTAGGGACCCAAACCATTTTAGCTTTGGAATTTACTTTTGGAGGTATGGGCTTATATAACTTTTTGAATGTATTTTTCTTTGACTTTTTACATTGATGCCCTAAGGCATAAGGATTTTTAGGATTTTTTACTTTATAGGTAGAGGCATTGAAATTCTTGCTTTTGAATCACATGGGATAGGTGGAATGAGTGGAAGCTTCATGTTTAGACAATGTATGTGTTTGTTGGTCGTGATTAGGAATGTTAGGGTATTTATGGATAAATGGATAAGAGGATTGAATGGTAGGGATATTAGGTGTTGGGAATAATGGTGGTAAAGTGGATTGAGGGATATTATGAGTTGGAAGTAATGGTGGAAGGTATTTGGTCACATTCTTTTGACATTTGTAGGATGATGGAGGAGGGATGGCAATATATGTCTTGGGTGTATGATAGGGATTATGATGGAAGGAGGTGGATGTAGGATGCATGGAGGAAGTACCAACATCTTGAGATTGGTGTCTTTGGGCTGATTATCCAAGGCTAAATGAGTGTGGAGGGACTTTGACATGGATGTGCTCCAAAGTAGCATGTTCATGAAGGTCTATAAATTTACCTTGATGGTTCACGTTTTGGAGTATGCAATGGACAACAGGACTAGGTGTAGGTGGAACACTAGACACGAGGTCCTTATTGGATGGAGAAAATGAAGCAAGGGAAGATAATGGTTGTTGTTGTTCTAAGGAGGAACATTCATGAATGACGGTGGAAAGACCAATAGGATATGATGGAGGACTTGCAAAGGGGTCGATAGTGGGTGATGGAGGATCATTAGGGTCTTGATTAGCATTGTGTTCACTTAGATCCAAGGTATTTTTTTGATCTTCTATGTGTGTTGGGGAGGCATATGTCTCATCAAGGAAAGTGGATGTTGATGGATCATGGGTAGGGCTAGGTAGGGGGTGGATAAGAGCAATGGAGGTTTCTTGCTCATGGATAGGTGAAGTGATAGGCTCTTGACCATGGAATGCATAAAGTTGGCTAAGAGGATCATCATGGCCTTCTTGATCATAGGTAAGATCGTAGAGGGGAGCTTGATCATAAATAGGACCAAGTGTTTTATGAGTGGGATCATTAGATGGGCCTAGATCTTGATTAGAATGAGAGGTTAATGTTTCCTCATGTTTAGGATAATGCTCTTGACATAACTCTTGGGTTTCTTGAATGGAAGTGGAAGAGGGTGACTCTTGAATGGGCTCAACATGTTCTAGATGGTTAACAACATGGAGACATGATGGAGGTTGACTTGGGCTCAATGGGGAAGACTCTTGAATAGGCTCAAGGGGGAGACTACATGATGGGGTTAGAGGAATAGGCATGGTGTATGAAGACTCTTTGGTAGGTTCAAACATATGAGTTGGATGACATGGCGATGTTTGATTCCTTGCTAGTAGCCCTTCGGTGACATCCTTTGTAGGTGGATGGGTGGATTTTGGTAATGCCACATGTTTACTTTTGTAATGTTTGTAGTTAGGACATGGAGTTGATGTATTGGAAAGTGGATTAGAGGATGGTAAGGGTAATGAAGGGGTTAAAGGGTTGGAAAGTGTAGGGACCATTGGATTAGGACTAGGAAATGGTGGCTTTAGGATATGATTTTGATTGGATAGTGGTATGATATACTTAGAGGGTGCATGACCTAGATTAGAGTTCCCTTTGTGAATGGTTGCATTAGAACATGATGAAGTTTGGCCTTGTTGCAAGGTAGAACTTAAGTTCACATGTATTTGTTGTGATGTGGCTTGATTGGTTGACGTGGAATTGACATACGAAGAAGTGGATGGATTAGATTGGTATGAGGTGGAAGGGGATGGAACATTAGGTTGAGGTGGCATTGGTTGATAATAAATGGATAGGGGATGATGTTGTGGTTGTTGAATTTGACAAGTGGCAATGAAATGATTGGCTTGAGCTAGGAGTTGTTGGATTTGAGGTGATTTAATTTATTGAAAATTTTGGAAGAGGGTTTGAAGGCTTTGTATGGTTTGGGGGTCTAGGGGTTGGGGTATTTGGTGAAGTGTTTGAAGGAGGTTTTGAAGTTGGGATGCTAGGTCTTCTAATGTTGGCATGCTGTAAAATGATGTTGACTGGATTAAAGAAATTATGATGATTAGGATATGATGTGGAATGAAAAGATTGGATGACTTGGATGAAGTTTTGGGAAGGTTATGGATGGTTAGAATGATATGTTTATGTGCTGGTGTTTATAGCTTGATATGGAAATTTGAAAATAAATGATTACACATGTACACACATGAATCACACACGCAAGACACATAAGCAAGTTTGAATTTTAAATCATGAATGTGATGATTAAGCACACACTTGAAGAAGACACATCAACAAGTCCTAGAATTAGCCAAGTGGGTATGGACAATTAGGTCTTAAGCTAGTCTGCACAAGGTTGACTAAGGAATGATTTGAAAGAAAAATCTTGCCACATAGCCAGGAGAAAGGGGTAACCCACCCTTCACCTTCACTTCCCAAAGGTATAAATTTCTTTGGGGCTTAGCCAAGAGTGACAAGATTTTAACTCCCAAACAAGCGTGTCTTTCAATTGACACTTCAATTGA
>VDFB02196715.1:0-12777 GCA_007258455.2 Sequoia sempervirens | reverse complement strand
TTTTGTTTGTGAGTTTCTTGTGCTACATCTTTTTGAACAGTAGTATTATTGTGTACCATGGGGCATGATTTAGCATTCCATTAGATTATTTGGCCTTATTATGGGGTTGATTGCATGGAAAACAACATTAATAATCTTGTACCATGTTATTTTAGACTAGTACAAGTTCTTTAGAAGTGTTGGAAACATTCTAATTATAGGGTTGATATGGTCTAGCATTGAAATTTATCCTTTGACCTTGAGGATTAGATTGGTAGAGAGGCATATTAGGTTGATTGAGATGATGTGGGATTTGATAAGGAGCTTGGTAAGGTCTGAAATTTTTACTGTGTTGCTTCTTAATGTTTACTAGTTTATTGCCAAAGGTTTGTAATAAACCCTTTATCTCTTGGAATTCCTGATATTGGGCTTAAAAAACGTTTACTTAGGTAGATGCTTGGTAATCTAAAGTTGGTATAGTAGGTACAACGACTATAGGAGGTATTTATAGGTGTATAGGTGGTTGCACCTAAGGAAAATTGGCATTGGGGGTCTTAGTGAAATCCTACCAACCTATATAAGGATATTTTCTATCCTTATGGAAATATCGTATGCATTTTGGAGAGTCCTTCCACCCATGGATTGTATCATGATATATATATCACTATTTAGAGCTCTTACATAATATAAAAAATACATATTTAGTAGAAGGCCTTAATGGTTGAGGAATCTTATCCCATATCTTCTGGAAATAGAAGTTGAAATCCATCATATGCTCATGTGGATCTCTCTTTATAGTGGTCAATTGTTCTAGCAATGAAAGGTGGTTTGATTCATCTTCAAATTTCCTCCACAAAACACCACCTAGTTGATCCCAAGTGGTGATGAAGTTCACCGCCAAGCCTTTGAACCATTGTTGAGGTAACCAAGAGTCTGATAGTGATATTCTCTATTATAATATTATAAACTACATATAGTGAAGCCACATCTCTAATGTGTTCAATGGGGTTGGTTTGATTTTATTCGTTAAAGAATGGAAGACTCTTCAATGCATCCATAGGGATATCATCATGTTTCTATAAGTCAAGTGGACTACCTCCATTGAAAGGTACAAATGGTAGATTCCTAGGTGCATCCATAGAAGCCAAAGGAGTTTGATTTATGATAATATGTTGAAAATGCCTACTAGGAGGGGTTGTAGAAATTTTTCTCACTATTGATCTTGCACTTTTTCTAACTGATCTACCTCTTCTTGTAGGTGGAGACAGTCACAAGTAGGAGAATGGTTTTTAACTCCTAGTTTATATCCTTCTCATTCACTTTTGTATTGACTCCTTCAAAGTTAAAGCTCTAGATTTTCCAAATATTTATTTTAATACCTCTTAAAGGTTGGGAACATTGTTGTACATACCAAAACAATAATAAAATGAAGATTATATTAGATTGAAAACTAATCCCCGGTCCCACTAGGCATGGAAAAAATTGTTGTCATGTAGATTTTCATTGGCCTTCCTAAGAACTTAGCTTAGTAATCTAATGAAATATGGAAACACTCCATGGCCTATGGGTTTCCCATAGCTTCTCCAGAGAGGGTTGGTTCCCTTGGTATTCACCTAATTCTAAACTAAACTACTAATGTTTCTACTAAGGAAAAGAGTGGAAGAATGACCTAAAAATGAACTTACTTCTTAATGAGGTGATAGACCAAAATGAGTTCAGATTCATCTTATTTTTTGAAACACAAAAATTTCAATAATCTAGCTAAATGTATACACAACCTAAACATTTCACAAGTTTTTACTTCAATATTTTTCTACAAGGTTTGAGTTTGAACAATTTTGAGAAGGAAAATTAGATTTTGTCACAAAACTAATTATTGTCCATCTTCTTACACAACTAACAACTCACATGAATATATTTTTTTCTTGTTAAAGGGTGTTGTATTAAGACGTTTGTTTGAGTATTTTATCAAAATAATAGATATCATACATTTATCAACATGCCACACACAAAACAAAGATTTTGAAAGGTAAAATAATGAATTTCTATTGATGAAGGTGATATAGCAATAGTATATAGTTTTAAATTTGATTTGAAATTTCTTGAGAATGGATGAAATTACATTGAGTCACAATAAAAAAAAATGATTGTATTTGACTTAAAAATTTATATTTTCACAAAAAAGAACCTATTACAATTACAAATTTGGTTTTAATTATGCAATAACTACCACTCACTCTCCCTAGGTGTTCCTTTTATCCTAGAACCACCTCCTAAAATCCTAAAACATATTTCATAAAGACAAATTTACAAGTGTTTTCCTTTTAGTTGGTTCAAATCCCTGATCTTAGGCACCTAGATGAACTCCTAGATACTTGCAAATGATCTTCAAATTGATTCAACTACCCCTAGATCTTCTCACCTATTGTCCAATTCATTCAATTGGTTTTAAATGCCCTTCAACTACTATGTATTTTTTCAAACTACCATAACCTATTTTCCATGTTTATAAGACATGTGTGAGAAGGTTTAAAATAGTAAAAAGTCTTCTAGGGTCGTAGGAGAACTTTAAGGGTTGGATTTGACACATCTATCATTTCTTAATGACACCCTTCATTCACATATTCAATAAAATGTTAATGCTTTCATATAGACTTGAAGCTATAATTATCATTTCTTGTCTTATCATATACTCATGAATATCTCTATCAAAAGGTATTTTTTCCATGACTATCCCTTTATCTTCATGATGACTTTGAATATCTCTTGAGCTACCATAGAAAATTTCTATCTCAAAACATTGCTATTAACTAATATCTCACAATTACATAGTACATTGATTGACAGTCACTTGACTCTTTAGAAATATTCATTCATGAACTATCATACTTGAAATCCACCCTCATGTATAATGTATTTTCATAATTTTGTTGTCCTTTATTGTATCTTACTCTATCATTTACCACTTGTGAACTTATATTTTATTTCTCTTGTCTTCTATAATGTTTGTAATGATCTTTTTCACTCATTATCACACAATATCCTGCATGTGACTTTCTTATGATCTTCCATATCATTGTGACTTTATACATTGCCATTAGGTCTCTATCATTAGATCTCTTTTTCATGGAATTAAATCTATAATTGTCACCAAAATCCCTATTCTTAGTATATAGACCTATATACTATCATATTTAGCTTCTCTTTTATCCATTATCTTCTCATCCCAAGGAACATTGACCCCTTCTTATTCTATCTATCACATAGGTATAACCACTTTCTTCCACTCTTTACTCATGATAGAACTTCTCAACTATCTCTTTCTATTCTCAAAATATTCATGGATATTTTCTTACAATACATAGACTCCTTTGTTGCCCTTTCAAAAGTTCCTATGATTGTCCTACTATGAGTCACATTCTCCCAGAACTGTCTCTTAATTTTCATATAGGTTTTTCTTGTGAGAATGTCATACTTAATTATTGTCCCTAGTCATCTTGACTAACATACAAAATTCCTTATAGCAATATCATATACTCTAGAGATATGGAATACAACTTTCCCTTTTGATCATTGTCATCCATACCATGCAATCTGGACTCAATTAGGCATATCATGACTCGTAATAATGATTTGTCACTATAATTTGGCCTAAAAACAAACCTACCTACTGCAATGTACCCTTGGAATATTTTTTGGTAATATTTATTATGGTTTCGTGTCACTGTGGTTTGAAGACCTTCTATGGTCAATATTTTTATGGCTACCATTGTATATTTCCATTTTTATCCATTCATTATTTTTCATGAAAGGGATCTCTTGTGAGTGAAAAATGAAATATCACATACCACCTATGGTTGACTTTGTAACATTACAATTTAAATATTAACATCCATACTAAGCTCCTTTGTTACTATCATATCTTAGCATCATTCTTTGATTGGAACATGCCACTTCACTTCTACCTTTCAACACCATATAGAACTTATCACACCCTTATGATTTTGGTTTGAAGATCAGTGCCCTTCACAAAACTTGATCTTTTGGTACTATCCTCTACCTATTAGGTTTCTTTCTATAAGGTTTATGGTTTCCCTCTTAAACCTTATAGTATTCTCAATATTTACATGATCATGAATTTTCCTTTATTTCTACTACCATTGTGATGTTTTCCTTTTGATCATTACCAATGAATGTACAATAGAATATTGGCATATACAAGATTTATGCTCTATGGTGAGGCTGAGACACACCATACATAATTTCTCATAGAGGAACTATATCTAAGTTACACACCCTTTTACCTTTTCCATGCATTCATAGAAATGCCATCTCTTAGCAAGGACTGTCTTTAGATATTATTGCCTTTGTCCTCTATCTATTAACTTATCTTGTCAATTTTCTTCAAAAACAAACCATTCTTCATTTCAATTACCATATTATCATCCTTGATGATAGTCATATATCTATCTTTTGATGCATCATGACCTATCCTCTATTCGCTATATGTATACCTTCCCTTTAAGGGTTTGATCACTATGATGTTTTGTTTGGCATGTTCATAACACATTTAACTTGCTCTTTTGGTGATTTTCTTTGAATTTATCTTACTCTATAAACCTTTTGGTAAATTTTTGATAGACTTTCCACACATGATTGTCCTTATACTTGACTATGTACTCTTCATCATGATTTGGAATACTCAATTTATTTTACCACTATTCTTTCCCATTTTTATATGCATTTAATACTTGTCAATTATCAAGACTCTTTTCACTCATCATTATCTTCCTCAATTTGTTTATATTGTGTTCTTATCCACCCATAGTACCTTGCTACTGTCATTTTTCATGAAACTAATTTGTCTTGTCACCATGTCTCTTAATTGTCATGTTATGTTTATAGAAAATTATAATTGACTTTGTGCATTCATAATATGTCATCTTATTTTCCCTTATTGTCCTTATTATTTTATATTTTTATTGTCCCTATTATTTTATAATAGTATTTTCCCTGTTATTTTCTATTTTTTTGAAATCTCATGAAAAATTAGGTATATTTTGTTCTTAATAGAATAAAAGTTAATTTTAGTATTCAAAGTTTGTTCAAAAGATATGTTGGCATTGGTTGTCATTGATGTCAACAGTTAAGGAGATTGTTTTGATGTCAACACTTGGTGAGTTTGTTAGTATTGGTTGTCAACACTAGGGGATATCATTGTACATGTTTGTGATATTTTTGTTTGATGTTGGTTGTCATTGATGCATGTGTCTACACTCAGTTTGGGTTGTCATTGGTGCTTTCTGGTGTGGTGTTTTCAGTTGTGTGTTTTTGATACACTATGATGATTGGTTGGCATTAGTTTTATGTCATGCATTTGATGTTTTTGATGTTCATGGTTGGCTTTCATGACTTATTTGATATCAAGTAAAGTAGTATTGAGTATGGTTGTTGTCAAAAGAGATAATATCATGATGATATATTAAGATGAGGATTAGAAGTAATGATGATCATGGAGATATGTTGTTGATGGTATCCAGTATGTTGTATGCTCTCTCCTATTATTCCTAAGGAAGTATGTTGTTGCAAGGAAGTTTTTGTTTTGAGAAGATTCTTTGAAGGTTTTTTGGGTGAATGCTCTGTATTCCTCCACTATTAAAGATATGGTCTTACATTTTTGGATTCAGTGTTTGTATTTGGTGGATGTTGTGCTCCTATCTTTTCAAGTCACCCGTGTTGTTGAGGAGGTCTCTGGTAATTGTAGTAAGTTGGCAGTTTTGTTTGTTTGTTTGGGTTGGTCCAAAAAATTCTCTACATTTCTTTGCATTAATGTTTTTGCTCCTGCAGCTTGGTGGGAATTCTCTCAGTGCTTGTGCACTATCCTAGTTCTATTTTCATGTGTTAAAGTTGTTCAGAAGTTGGTTTGTTAATGTTTCATCTCTTGGTTGTGCATTTTGTGTTTCTAGAATGAAGTAATATGTCTTTGTTTAGTTTATAGTGGTTATGTGTGGCATGGCAGTGTGAAATAAGTATCTGGAAGTATTTTTAGATATTCATGGAACATCTCTTTGTGATTTGTACATCAATGTTTGTTCTCTTTGGTGCCACATATTGTGTTGAGTTGGTTTTCCAAGAAATTTGTAGATATCTAGCCTACAAGGCTTGTTATCTTGCTTGTGGCATGTGCTTGGGTGTCTGTGCTAGCATATGAAGTTGTGTTAAGATGCATTTAGGTCCTAACTAATGCATAAGAGGTAAATTAATTAAATTTATCTCACATAAATTCTCAAATTTCTCTCACAAACCCTTCAACTAAATTCAGCTCCAAAAGTATTACAATTCTATGTAACTTACACAACTGAGTTGCAACTTGCAACCAGCCAACTTCTCATTCAAAATAATGGAAAATCATACCAACATTGAATTCAACCTCTTGGGTTGGGCCTGTTACATTCCCATTAAAATGCACACTAAAAATTAGAATATGAAAAGAAAATTCACACACAAATATCCTTGGTTGCAGCACAAACTTCACACTTGCAATTCACACAAAGCAATAACAACAACCTCTGAGGGTTGTGGGATTTTCACATGTCTTGGAAATGCAATAAATCTGAAATGAAAACTAGATTATTTCCTTCAACAATCCAAGTTTGCTTTTGAACCTTTCTCTTGCAAACAAACCAATCTCACAACAACCCAACTACACACTTCTTCTTTGCAACTCTAGGAAAATTCAACACATCTGCACACCACCAAAAATCTGCAAAAACACCTTTTGAAATAAACCTCTGGTATGCTACACCCTAGTCTCTCCCTTCTTCTCTTTTTGGAAAGACTTAGATGCAAAGTGAATGAAATTTCCTTTTGTCAAACTCTAGATTGTCATTTGCACTAAATTTGCATCAATTTGGGATGAATTTCATTAAGTTTCATACCACTCTTCCCAATTGCAACGCCATC
Organism: Sequoia sempervirens; assembly: GCA_007258455.2. Lineage (NCBI taxonomy): Eukaryota > Viridiplantae > Streptophyta > Pinopsida > Cupressales > Cupressaceae > Sequoia > Sequoia sempervirens. The sequence goes on along the minus strand of VDFB02196715.1, from coordinate 5,835 downwards.
CCCAAAAATTTGACCAATTTTGCATTCAAAATCAATAAAATATTCATTAAAACAAAAAATATTAACTACACCACTCTTAGGATGATTCCAGTGCTTTTATTGAAATTTTGCTTTCACCAATGAAAGAAAACCTTGATTTTTCCCACTTCTAGGTGCCCACCTCTGGGTTCCTATTTTTTAGGACACCTGGAATGAAGTTTTAAACCAAAAATTCAAAATAAATAACTCCCTAGAAAGCCATGCCTTTGTTTTGATTTTCTTGCTTTTTTTGGATTTTCACATTATTCACCACTATCTCCACATTCAAATTGAGTCAAATTTTGAAAGCAATTTGAAATTGCATTTACAAGATATGTCATTGAATTTCCACACACACAAAATTTGAATTTCACATATATTATGAAATTCCACACCAAAAATGAAACAAAGCCAACTCAAACCTCTTTTTGGTGATGCAAGATTGCATGAGGCCATGGATGCTCCTACATTGCTAACATATCTTGTTGAGAACCGCATTGAGTAAATTTAGTTGCAAGTGTGTTTTTGAGCTAACTCGTAATGTGTTACATGTTTCCTTGTTTTCAACTTGGGTTGATGTGTTCTAGTGTGTGTGTTGTTTGGGATTAAAATACAAGATTAAATAAGATTGTTTTTAGTCCTCTCTATCTTCTAGATAGGACCACATTATGCTTTTTTGGCTGACTTTTTGATGTTTGTATTATTTTCTAGCCAGCCTAATTGGAGTTTTGGGATATTATGGAGGATATAAATGAAAGAACATTTTAGTTGCAAGTGGAGTGAGGGAGTGGTGATTTGCGAGCATGGAATGAAGCAGTGAATTATGAAAAAGAGAAGAGAAATGAGCTTTAATGCCTTAGTTAGTAGAGTGTATTTTTGACATACATTTTAATTCCTAAATTTTCATGTATCCTACTTTGAGATATTGAATCTCATTAATTCCTTGTAATTTGTATCTTTTCCTGGGGTTGTGCACCTCAGTACTGCAAGTCCCTTATATCTTTCTCTAAGGTTGTGTGTCTTAGCCTACAATTCCATAAGTAGTGAGCCTTAAAATTTAATTCTATAAGCAATGATCTTCTATATTGAGAGATTTATCTCTATGTTTTTTCCCTTCTTAGGTTTTCCACATAAATCTAGTGTTATCTTGTGTATGTGTGATCATTGCCTTATCTTTCATTGTTGTTGATTAGATTAAATGATTTTGATCTGTGAATGATTTTTTGATCTTGCTAAGAGTTTGAATTTGTATATTTTTGAAGGGTTTTTTATCTAAAAGGGTTTAATTTTTTGAAGATATGAATTCACCCCCCTCTCAATATTTGGATGTCTTCAGCAATTGGTATCAGATCCAAGTTCCTCTGAATAACCTTAACTACTTGATGAAAGATCCAGTATGGCACATGATGGAGCTTACAAAGGTCCTAGGTTTGATGGGACAAATTACACCTTTTGGAAATTAAGAATGGAAGGACATCTAAACTCTTTAGGGTTTGGTGTTTGGAAATTTATCAAAGATGATTATACTATTCATGCTCCTCCTCCAACAAATCCTATAGATATTAGGTTGTATGATAACCATTACAAGGCTAAGAATCCTATCTTGTGTGTGTTAACTGATTCAGAACTTTTGAAGGTGATGAATTGTAGTTCTACTAAGGATTTCTGGGGAAAAATTAGTAGCATCTATGAAGAAGATAATAAAGTAAAGCAACTGAAGATGAAAATCTTCAAGAACAAATTTGAGACCCTAAGGATGATAGAGGATGAATATATTTCTAGTTATATGCTCTGGGTGGATGAAGTTGTTACTAGCATCAGATGTCTTGGTGGAGAGGTAAATGAAGATGAGATTATGAAGAAGGTTTTGAGATCTCTCCCTAAATATTATAGTCATAAGGTGTTTGCTATTAAAGAATCTAAGGACTTGGATCAATATTCAATAGATGAAATGTTTGGTGCTCTCACAACCTTTGAAATGAGAGAGTTTTACAAAGATGTTCCAAAGAAGGAAGTTTCATTCAAAACTAGTAAAAAGATAGAATATGAATCTACAGATCAGAATGATGAATTTGATGAGGTTGGAGCAAACTTTGTAAGAATATTGAAGAAAGGCAACAGAAAATACAAAGGTAAGTTATCTTTCAAGTGTTTCAATTATGGGAGGATTGGTTGTTTTGCATCCAAATGTCCTTATAAAGAATTAGAAGATAGTAACAAAAGAGAGAAGGTTAGAAGGGGTCTTTATTCCAAGGAGAGAAGATGTTCCTCAGAAGATGAGGATAATTATTCAAATGAGAAATCCCTATTCATGTCTCTGAAAGAAAAAAGGGTGATATTGAAAAATGTAAGAAGTCTAGTACTTTGTAGGCTAACAAAGTTAATGAAGGATTTATGGATGTGTGCACTTCCTTTCATACAAACGAAGAAGAAAATGTTTGGGTGATTGAAAGTGGTTTCTCTAACCACATGATTGGTGACAAGGGAAGCTTCATCAATCTTAAGGATTGTAATGGTGGAGCTGTCAAGTTTGGTGGTGATGAGTCAACATAAATTTGTAGAAATGTGCTATAATAATTAATGGAAAGAAAAGGATTGGGGATTTCTTCTATGTCAAAGGTCTGAAGAATAATCTCCTTAGTGTCAGTCAAATATGAAGCAAAGGATACAACCTTAAATTTAATGCCAAAGGATGCAAGATTAGGAAGGTAGGGTCTGAAAGATTAGTTGCTGAAGGAATTAGGATAAATGGAAATGTCTATCATCTAAAGGAGGATAATGGAACAATCTAATTCTTGGATCAAGTCAGTGAGTGTTGGTTGTGGCACAAGAGAATGGGACACATCAATTTTAATAATATGGTAAAGATCACCTCTACTCATGGAGTGAGAGACATGTCTAAGATAACTAAGCCTACAAACACATTATGCAAGGAATATCAAATGGGAAGTGGACAAAGAAAAATTTCAAGAGCAGGGATTGTTCTTCTACAATGCCATTGGATTTGATTCACACTAACCTATGTGGACCTAAAAGAATAAGGATTCAAAAAGATGAAAATTATTTCATGTTGCTTATTGATGATTATTCTACAATGCCTTAGATGTTTAAAATTTTCAAAGAAAAAGTTGAGAATGAAATGGATGCTAAGATCAAATGCTTAAGGTTAGATAGAGGAGGTAAATTTACTTCAAATGAATTTGAAATTTTTTGCAAATATCCTAGTATTAGGAGACATTTGTCTGCTCCTAGGACTCCTCAATAGAATGGGGTAGTGGAAAGGAAGACTAGGATTTTCCAAGAGATGACTAGGGCTATGTTGAAAGATGCTAACCTCCCTGATATGTAATGGAAGGAAGTAGTTCACACTATTGTCTATTTTCTTAACATATTTTAGTTGAGGGTTAATAGCACTAAGACCCTTTATGAGGTATGGTATGGAAGGCCTCCTAATATTAGATACTTCATAATATTTGGTAGTAAATGTTATATCAGGAGAGATGAAGAAGATCTTGGGAAGTTTGATTCAAGTTGTGATGAAGGGATCTTTCTTAGTTACTCAACCAGGAGAAAGTCTTATAGATGCTACAACAAGAGATTGGGAAAGATGATTGAAATCACAAATGTTAAGGTAGATGAATATTTTTGTCAAATCTCACAAGAACCATAGGTTTGCAAATCTGATATACCTCCCTACTTTAAAGAAGAATAATAATAAGAGAAAGAAGAGAATAAACAAGAATCAAAAAATGCTCCTAAGACTCCAACAAAGTATGTTCAGAAGAATCATTATATAGATCAGATCATTGGAGATAAGAATGAAGGTGTGTTGACTAGGAGAAGGTTTGTAAAAGCAAGTGAGCAAGTAAATTCGTGTTTACTGTCAAAGGTAGAGCCCAAGAACTTTGTTGATGCTAGAAAATATTATGAATGGATAAAGGAAATAGAAGACGAATCAAATCAGATAGAAAAGAATCAAACATGGAATTTGGTTACCAAACCAACTGATAAAAATGTGATATGAACAAAGTGGGTGTTTTGGAACAAGCTGAATGAAGATTGTGAAGTTGTGAGGAACAAATCCAAATTGGTATGCATGGGATATTCACAAGTTGAAGGTATTGATCTTGAGGAGTATTTTTCTCTGGTTTCTAGAATGAAGGTAATAAGGATGTTTCTTGCCTCTACTACTCACAAGAATTTCAAAGTCTATCATATGGATGTCAAGTCAGCCTTCTTGAATGGCGATCTAGAGGAAGAGGTCTACATTAAGAACCCAGATGGTTTCCAACTATCAAAATATATGTACATGGTATGCAGACTCAAGAAATATTTATATGGACACAAGCAAGCTCCTAGAGCTTGGTATTCTTGATTTGATAAGTTCTTACTCTACCAAAGTTTCAAGAAAGGTACTACAAATAGTAATATTTACATTAAGGTATAGGAAGACAATATTTTGATTGTGGTTGTATATGTTGATGACATCATCTTTGGTGGAGATGATGATATGTGTAAGAGGTTTGCATAAGAGATGTAAAAATATTTTGAGATGTCTATGATTGGTGAGTTGTATTTCTTCCTTGGACTTAAAATTACACAACTAGATGATAGTATCTTTATTTCTCAAGCTAATTATGTTAAGGAAATGTTGAAGAAGTTTGGCATGGAGGATTCCAAACCAGTAAGTACACCTATGGTCATTGGTTGTCATTTGAGAAAAAATGATGAGTCACCATAGGTTGATCAAACTCTTTATAGGTCTATGATTGGAGAATTGTTGTACTTAACTACTTCTAGACCTAATATTATGCATGCAGTATGTTCGGTTTCCAAATTTCAAGCTAATCCTAAAAAAACTCATGAGAAGGTAGTGAAAAGGATATTCATATTATAGACATCAAAATTTTATCACTCCCATACGATCAAATTTACCTCTTTATTCATCCATTTCATCAATATTAATTTATTTAATTAATATTACACTTCCCTGCCTAAGGTTCTTAAAGTATTTAATTTAACAATTAAATGTTTTACCTTACACCTTTTTCCTCTCTAAATTAAATAAATACATCAATTTATTTAATTTAGTCATCTTAACCTTTTTGAATTAAAATCAATTTAAAATTCTTATTTTCTCTCTCCTTGTCACATCCTCCATAATCCCTCTCTAATCTAGATTAATTTAATTAATTCATGATTAAAATGTGCATCCTCTTAATCAAGGATTAATGTCACATCCTCCTACATTTTCCACTTGCTTCTAATCTCTCATTAATTACCTTAATCAAGTATTTGCACAACCTTAATCAAAGTCATTAGCCACTTTTAGCACCCTTTTTAGTCAACCTTTTCATTTGCCTTTCTTGGCATTGACCCTCTTTCCCATGTGAATTTTAATTCACATTTATTCATCCTAGGTCTCTCTCCTCCCCATGTGAATTTTTAATTCACATTTTATCCTTCCAAGACTTCTAGAATATTTGACTTGTCACCTCATCCACATGTGACTAATTCCCACCTTTTTGGAGACCCTCTCTTATCCATTAGATTCTCCTAAGAATGTGAATTTTTAATTCCAACCACTTTCTCATTTCCCATGGAGATTTTTGAGGAATTCCAAAATTCCTCAAATGTCACTTTCATTCTCACTTGGGGACAAGAAGTTCTTTTTTGAGAAATATTCTCACTCCCAAGGTACTTGGAAGGTACTTTTCTTGTCCTTCCTCCACATCATGTACCTCCTTCCACATCAACTACACATCATCTTACCCTTAGCCACTTTTCCTTTACATTCCACATGTCAAAATGTGAGGG
>VDFB02196714.1:0-26515 GCA_007258455.2 Sequoia sempervirens | reverse complement strand
TCTAATTGAAAGAATTAGTGTTGAATTTATAATAGAAGAACCAAAGAAGGCTAAAGGAGAACCAGTGTGGCATCTTTTCACCAAGAGCTCGAAAGAGGATACAAGAAGTAATTGCACCTCCTTAGCTCCTCAAAATTTTAACTTTTGTAACTTTGAAGAATGGAGTCCCCTAGCTCTAGAAAAGTTAAAAGTAGAAAACATAGTGAAACTAGTTAGACTATGGGAAAGAAACAAAAAACTGAAGGGGAACATGAGGGTGCAGAGCGAAGATTGAATTAGGACCTCATTGACCAGTTGCTTGGCTCTAGGCCTAAAGCTAGACGATCAGTGCAACTTAGGGAAAAATTAGATAAACTTGATGATAAATGCAAATTTATAGGAGACGTTTGGACTCAAATAAGAGGATATGAATTTTTCAATTTCTATTATCATCGAAGAAACTATTTTGAACTAGTTTGCAATCCATGGAAGTTGAATTTGGGAAAACTAGTGTGCCCTAACGTATTTGTAAATGCTGAATTGATAAAATTGTTAGCTGATCATTATGACCCAAAACACAAAGCCATATGTGACCCATCTGGAAATCCACAAATACATTTGTCAAAAGAGGCAATTGGGGAGGTTTTTAATTTGGAAGGGTTTTGCAATGAGGAGATCATATATGAAGAATTGGAGGAGTTCTCGAGAGTGGATACAATTTATAAAGGTTGGAGGTTTCCAATTCACAGAGTTAAACAAGGCAGCAAACCAGTTCCTCTGCAGGATTGTGATGGACCTCCTTATCATGTGGATCTGTTTGAACCTTATATGAAATACACTTACTTCTTAGTATGCCAGGTTTTGGGAGTGGATGCCCTATAATATATGTCAATTGTGCCAATGATTATCACAACAGATATCCAATACCACAATTCTAGGCCATTTCACTATGCCTCATACATTTTTAAGGGGCTTGATTCAGGATTGATGGCTTTAAAAGGTGGATTATCTACCTTTCATTTGAGTCATTATTCATTATTGATGCATCTAGTACTTTATTTTGGACAAGAGTTGGGAGTATGGCCTCTGGAGATGAGGATTTCTTAGTTTAATAAAGATGGTGAAACATTACCAGTTCAATTGTGGACTGCTATTTGGGATAGTAGGTTTGTCAATGCTAGTTTCATTCATTTTGAAGAATATTTTGTGAAAACATTGTACAGATTGTATAATCATCCTTGTTATTATTTATTATCTGATGAGATAAAAAGGTTTCTTCAGCCAAAATATTTCAATGGGCCAATTGATCATAATTGGGGAGATTGGTACTGCTTGGAGGGAGCTACTATGATTAGAGTTTATGGGTTTGAAGATGCCCCTTTCATTTTTCCAAAAACGGTCCCAAACATAATTGCATACTTGGAGATTGTTAGACAGATGGATTACTACAGTGTAATGAATTTTAGTTCTTTTGGGAAAGGGCCTTTATGCCTAGTACATTGTGCTTTGGTGATTTCACTGTGTTGGCCAAGGAAGGATACAATTTGATCCTTGATAAATTGTTGCATTATAACATGAAGAGAGGACCACTCAGAAAAAACTTTGATTCAGAAGGATATATTAATTCTGCTAAAATGAAGATAAACTTTGGAGGGTATCAGCATGTGCACTATCCCTTTGATGACATGATCCAAAATTTGGATGAAGAAGAAGCATAGATATTTTTTGAAAGGTATAATCAAGGATTGCAGGGTGTAGAATTGTTGGCTTCTGGAGAAGAAGCATCTAAGGATAATATGCCACAGAGTCAACCAAATAAAGTATCTAGGTTGAGGACTTAGCATTATATTTTCCCAACCAGAGAGTTGAGTATTGAAGAAAGTGAAGAAGTAGATGCAAGGCACATAGAGTATAGATCATTTGTATCCGATGATAAATTTGTTAATTCCCAAAGTTTAAAGCATTTTTATATAAGTAAAAGGGGAAAGAGATAAGGGAAAAGGTTGATAATGTTACTGCAGGAAATGAGGAGCAATTGCTGAGTGAATTGAGGTGTGTAGATGAAGAGATGACAGGTATGACCCTTGAAAAAGGGAGGAAAATGTTGGAAAATGTTGGTGTCATGATCTTTCCTGGGCTAGATCTAAATTATGCACTTGTCTTTGATAGTTTCTTAAAAGACAGCAATACTACACACAAGCTTGACAAAGAAAAGGTAACAGAAGTATATGCAGGATCCAAATACAATACATATGAAGGATCATTGATGATTTGGGCCTTATATCCACCCCATAGGAAGTCAATAGTCCTTGATACTGAAAAGGCATTTGGCATGTCATGAATTTGAAAGTTGGGGAAGCTGATCCTGTGGCTACTGCAGAAATTGGGATAAATGTTGCAAAATTAAACAAAGCACAAATTCAAATGTTGATCAAGGAGAGAGAGATGTACAAAACAAATAATGAAAGGGTGTTGAGAGAAAATGATCACCTAAAATATTTGTTAGGTGTTACTATGAAGACACCCAGGCTGCTTACCCAAGGTGAAGGCTCTTAGTCAAATGATCATTGGGAAGGATCAAGTGCATATTCTCAAGGAAAATATGATGCACTTATGGCAATAATCAAGAAAAGGTAGGATAGTTTGACATCTTGGTTGAATAAACTCTGGGGAAAATACTCTCAAATGCTTGCTGCATTAAAGGAACATGCAAGGATGAATGAATGGATTATGGAGAAGTTTCAAGAAGTGAACCAACAAGATGTTTCCAATAGTGAAGCAATTCAAGCTGCAAATCATTTTATAAACTGGCATCAAAAATTCTATGAAGAATTGCAGGGGGATGCACAAGGATTGACAAATGCTACTAAGAAAAAAATGATCTCATTCTCTGATGACAGAGGAGAACTAAAGGAAGTGACCAGATGGAAAGGTGAGAATGAATCGGCGTTGCGTGAAATCCTGGAGGTTGCTACTACTGAAAATATGACATTGGAGGATGCAAGCGAGCAGAATGAAAGGATGGTAAGGATGGAGATTTCAATCCGGAACGCAGTTGAAGATGTGCATACACACGAGTGCTAGGATTATGTGGATCACTTGTCTAAAGTTCATTTGTGGCTAGACAAGGTTTAGTTATCTCTTAATCTATTTTCTAATTTGTGACATTTCTGAAAGGATGTGTCCTTTCGTGATTTTGATGTATAAATATCTATTTCAGAAACGAAATAGAGGACATAAGATATAGGATAGAAAATAGGATAGAAGAGGTACAATAGAATACAATGTTTCACAAATATGAGACTATGATGCATGTTTGAAATTATGGAGTTATCAATGGAAATCATTTAATATGGTGTAGTCATTTCTGGTATCAGTTGTTTATTGTGTTCATTGAGAGCATTATTGAAGTTGTCTCCAAAGTTGGTGTTTTCTGGTTATTTAAATTGGTGTAACAAGTTTATATCCAGTTTCTCAATGCACATTTGTTTGTATCTGTATGGTCAATTGATTGGTTCTTTCAAGTAAAGATTAAATCCTTTAAGTTGATCATAGTAATTAGAGAATGTCAGTTGGATCATTAAGGAGAACTCAGTAATCATAACCTGCATGTTTATACAAGTTATAAACTAAATTATATGCTGAAAAACTTGAATACCTGCCAGAAAGAAGCACTTGTTTTATTTCCTTTTGACTCCGCATACCCTATAAGGCACTAGTCTCACATTTTCATCATTTGGTTTTATTCAATTCTTTTTTACATCTGTTAACTGAACATATTAGGATTTAGTTTTGAATATTGCTATACAATTTATACCAAATTTTATTTTATTTGTCCACTTCCATTTCCATCATGGAAAAATCACTACAAGAGAGAAGATCATAAGTCAAGTTTTCCCAATTCATATAGGTACACCCGCCTAGGTCTAGCAGCACCTAAAGAGTAGAAAGCTTAAACCATTTGGCTTTGTCTATTACCCTAAACATACCAAGAGATTGGCAACCTCTTGAGGTATTCTTACCTGTTTTTGAGAGATCACTCTTCCCTAGATCCTTGAAAGACAATATATTGGAATGGTTTTGTTCCTTACCGAATAATTCCATACATTCATTTAATGAGATATTTGATGCCTTTCTCAACCATTTCCAAGTGCACATGGATCCTAAGATGACCCTAGCAGATTTAATGAGATGTAAGAAAAAAGATGATTAAAAGGTCACTAACTTTCTCGTCCATTATCAATTGCTTTACTCACAAATCAACATTAAGATTCTCGATCCTTATCTCCTAAAAATAATGATTAAGAATTTCAAAAATAGGATTCAAGATAAGATTGGGATGATAAAATTTCCCTTCTTCATACAATTGTGTACAACCCTTCATGATTAGAAAAATCTGGTTAGTAGCCATGAAGTGAAAACTCCCTCTCATCATCCTAAAAAATATGAATCCACACCTCAAACCAACTACCAACCATTCAAGAAATCAAATAAGGGCTTTATACAGCTTAATTACCCTTAATCAACTCAACATGTTGACATCCAAGTGGCTGCTATAAAGATGACAATTCCATATATATTTAGGGAGAGGAATAGAAAATTTACCCCTCTACCTGATACCCTTCATTCCATCATGTTGCATCTCTTAAACAAGAAATTAGTTTCCTTACCTCCTCTTAGATCTCCTAATCCTACTAAACCTTTACCTCAAAAGTATAGAAAAAATACCTTTTTCCATTATCACCAAAAAATGGGCATGATACAAAATATTGTAAGCATCTTAAACATATTATGCAAGACCTCATTGATTCTAATAACATTCAAATTTGTGGTGTTAGTGATCAAGGTAAGAATTCCTTAACCCCTCCCAACCAAAAATTTCAAATCTTTACCAATCCTATGTCAAATCATAACATCTCCTTTGTCAAAGCTAGTTAAACCAAGAATGATGTGATGAATGTTGACACGAATGATAACATGATTAATAATGAGGAACATCCTATGGATCATATGATTGGAATCATTGAAGTTCAACCTTGTAAGAGCCTAAACCATCAATTTTAATGAGTCTATAGGCTTCTCTTGCACTCTTAGGGTTTTCACCTAAAAGGAGAGAGATATACCCTTAAAATCAATGTGGTTCATTAAAATTAGGAAATGTAAGATGGAATTGAGACTAAATGCAATGATCTAAATGCAACTAAGCAATGTAATTGACTGATTATGAATGCAAAACCTAAGAAATATGCAATGCTTGAAAAAATAGTGTGATATGCAAAAAATGCAATAGAGAAGTAAACAAGGCTAAACAATGTGCAACTGGGCAATGAATGATGAATCTAGAGTGTCTTGAGTGTTGGCAGAAATCAATGAAAATCACCCGTGGGATTCATTCACCACTGATGGAAAATCAGTCTTGCTACTAGAAAAAAGTTATGAAAATAGGTAACTGAATGTTGGGATCCAAAATCCGAAAAAATATAGTTTTCCATCCTTAAGGTGGGACTCATTCCCCACTGATAGAAAATCAGTCCTCTCCCAATATTCTATGAAATTAGGGACCAATTCTATAGCACTAGATCTGCACTTGTCTTCTTGTTGGGTTGACGAAATCAAATTTGTAGAAAATAGTCTGTAGGTTGTCTTCAAGCTTGAAATAGGATGTAGTTGACTTGAACCAGTTTGTTGACTTCTTGACCACCTTTGAACACCTACTTGCTTGAAAAATTTGAATAAAAAAGTTTGCAAACACACATGCAAAAGGGGAAAAATGGTTAAGGGTTAGGATATAGGGATTTTCCTTTGTCAAATTCCACTTTGGTAATCAAACCCTTAATAAAGAAATATAATGAAATGAACAAGGAAAGATCAATAAACAACATGCAAATGTCCTAAAATCACAACAACCTTGTTGAATAAATATGAAGATATGTCAATGGTTGTTCCAAGATGCTTGATTAATGCTTGATTGAATAATGCAAAATGCTTGAATGGATTATTGAGTGATTGGATGAATTAATGAATGAATTAGGTGTAAAATGAGAAGAAATACACTTATTTATACACATCTATGCCCTAATAACCCAATGATACCTCATCACAAGCCGATATAAGGTAATTTTGATTAAAAACTCGAAAGAAAATTTGAAATATTTTGAATTTGGAGCCAATAGGGACTCATTCGCCACCCATGGCAAATGGGTCCCACCTTGGACTTGTAAGTGGGTGTTGGGAATTGTCTTGCATTTAATGTTGTTTGTCAGGTTTACATTAAAAAATACACTTAATTAAGCCTTATGAGTGCATAAAGGGGTCATATAGAGCATAAGAAAGGTGCAAATAGTGAAAAACAAGCGTAGAAAAGTGCAAATCTTGTTACAAGACTTTAAAACACTTCAAAATGGGACTTGATAAGTGATGAAAAGGTGATTTTTAGGTGAATTGTAATGAAAAGAGTCTAGAAAAGTGTAGAAATGTGTTACAACACTTCACAACACCTCACAAGATGCCTTAATTTCAATTTTAAGGACCTAATGTGAATGCAAAAGTTACATTGCAACATTAAATCAAAGAAAAATGGACCAAGCATCATGAGAGAAAGACCTAAAAGATCATGAAAATATCAATGATCCATTTTTCTATGGTACAAGGCCTAACCAATATATCCCTTGAAATTGCTTTCACACAAAATGACATCCTTAAGCATGCACCCAATAGTCCTCTTTACATATAGCTAGAAGAATCAATGAAAAGCCTACTAATGGGATACTAATTGTTCGTGTCTATGTAGAGAAGTTGATAATTGAATAATTCTTTTCTGTGCTTGAACTTTATCAGGATACTTATAAACAACCAAAAGAATGGATCAAAATACATGAATAATGGTTGTAGTACATAGAAAATTGTATGCTCTTCTTGGACATGGTACAATTTCACACTTAATTTGGACCTATTTTAGCACCCCTACATTTATGACCCTTTAGATCATCACTAATAGGCCCCTAAGACCCTTTATTTATGATTTCAAGGCTTATTTCAATTGAAATCCCAACAAAATCAACAAAGGCATTCAATATTCTAACAACCTGATATTTGCTCACCCCGCAAAACTAGGGTGGGATTCATATGCCACCTTGGGTGTACGAGTTCCCCTAGGTGGGACCCAAACACCAAAAGTGGTGTATGAGTCCGATGTGGCTCCTTTTTAGGGCTTGAGTAGGAAATTAAGGTTTTTAATTCAATTTTTTGGTTGATGTCAACATTTGGGATCTAATAAATGGTAAATTAGATGAAGTTACTATATAAACAAGGTTTTAAATCATTATTTCACCTAGAGAAAGATCTAAGAATTCATAAGCACTCAAGTATACTTTCACCTTGAGAGAAATCAAGAATGAAGAGCAAGAAAAGTTGAAGTCTTGGAGCAACATTATAGTGTTTTTGCAGGTTTTCAAGCTCACTTTCATTCAAGATCTAGTATTTTTGAGGATTGATAGTGGTTTCCTATGGTGAATCATGATGGATTCTAGGTTGGGGAGATGCAACTAGCCATTGAGCCAAGCCTAATGACTTGTTTTCTAAGTAAATGCATCCTCCATTATCACTCTAATTTTTTCCTGAAGGAAGGTACTTAAATTATTATGGCTTATTATGGTGATTAGATATCTCCCAAAGTGAGACATTATCTTTATGTTTCATTCATGCATCTTATTCTAGCACATTAGAATAGGGTTATATTGCATTTTAGATCTCCTAATATTAGATACACTTAAGATTAGGGCTTACACTCATATTTACTTTCAAGATCTATCATTTTTACCAAGGTTTGATTGCCAAAGTAGGGGTTTTCCTGAGGCAAACCATTCATAAGCAAATCAATACAATATTCTATTTTGTAGATCATTTTTGTAGGTTTAGATCTAGAAACAAAGTTGGGAAGGAAAAGTAGGGATTGGAGAATGAAATCAAATCTTAACTTTCTAAAAAAGAAGAATGAGACTAATATTCCATTTGTGGCATATGAGTCCTAGTCATTATGAAATTCTAATTTGTGGATTTAAGAGGATTTAGACTTGTCATTATGAAATTCTAGTTTATGCCCAGAAACCCTAAACTTGGACTAAATTGCCCCTACTTGTGTATGAGTCCCAGTGTGCATTAACATCCATATTTTCAAGATTTTAGACCTTGTCCCAAGCATATTCATCTTTCCAAGTGTACCTCTATACTTTCTCAGTTTTTTATTCTAATTTGAGTTTGTTTTCTAGGACATAGTATTAGGTTTTGCATGTTACTTGTCTTTCCAAGCCTTTTCTTGGTGGTAAACCCCCTTTTTATTCTTTAATCACACTATAGGACACCTCATTGCAAATATTTTTCCCTCATTTCATCCCTTGATTGAGATATCTAAGGTATCCTTGAATGAAACTTGTGGGAAATTGGTGGTTCTATCTCCTAAAACATAGAGCAACAATTTTCAACATTTCAATGGTTTTTCTAGCCCTATGATAGGTTTGATAACTCTTCCTCTACAAGTGGGATCTAAAAGATTGAATGTCCAATTCTCCATATCATCCTGATGTCAGATCAATTTTGTGTGAAGTTAGGCTACATGTGGCTTCACTCCATGAAATTCATCCTATCAATAGTGCATAAATGCTTAAAGTTTCTATTTGTCAAAGAGATCTTTACTGTGCACCATAGTGGCTTTAATCTTGAGTCTTCCAATGGGAATTTCTCATTGCATTTATTTTTTCCCAAACCTATGAAACCTATTAGACCTCGTGAGGTCTTCCTTCTTAAATCTTATCAAAATTTTAAGGAAAAGCGTATAGCAAAATTATCCCTTAGTAGTATACCTCAACCCATGATTGAGCCTCCCATCATTGATGAGACAAAGATTGAATCATAAGCCCTTCCAAATAACCAAGACCAAACCATATGTAATCATTCACCTATTTTCTCTAAGTGACCATGAGGTAACCAAATAAGTCCCATTGTGCCTCCTAAAATAAAACAATTTTATAAAGTTAAAGAGAAAGTGATTGAACAACCTCTCATGGTTCCTTTCATTCCTCCCTTATGGGAAGAAAAGAAACCTATGGTTGATAAACCCACTTTTACACAATCACAACTTGAAAACCAAACAAAAAGAAACCAAAATGATAGAGAGCATAGGCATAGATGGTGTGCTATTGTTCATCAATTACAACAAAATATGAATCAACTAAAGATAAAATAGCAATTCAAGCAATGCATGGTGATTCTCCACCTTCGCCGCCACAAGAAAATCATATATCTTGACCATAATAAGAAAAAGTACTTTCCATGGATATTAACATTAGGCCTCTTATTGTTATTAACTTAGATGATGATGATGATGAGAATGCTACGATTGATGAGGAAGTGCATAATGAGCTGAATTTATTGTTTTACTATTTTTCCTCTTCCATAAGCTTAGATAATAACAACCATGATGATCATCCTAATATGAGTGACTCACCACATGTTGAACCTAGTGATATTCCTAGTACATCACTTGTCATTCTCCCTTTGGCTAGTTATCTACCTTCCACATATATTGAACAATATTGGGATGTAGGCGACCTGTTATAGGTTGACTCACATGTGCCTTACTAGTCTTTTATTTCATTTTTTAATGTTCTTTTTTGTATGATTTCATGTGTGTAATGTGATCCCCTGTATTGTTCTATTTGACATGTATTTTTGTTCATTCCTCTATTTGTACCTACATTCTGAACTATATGTTGTAAACATTTATCTTTTCTCTTGTCTTGTGTTTTCCTTTTGGGGATGATGCAAGGAATTGAAACAGTTAGGTCTCTTCCATGTTGACCCAAATTTTTTTTTTTTTCACTCTCTATTTGTCATTCTTCCAGTTCTATGAGTATTCAATGGGTAATGATGATGTTTCCAAGCTCTATAATAAAATTGTTGCAAAGAAATACACTGACCTCAAATCTATGGATCCCTTATGTGTTATTTTGGGATTTCATTTTAAGGGGGAAACTACTATTCATGACATAGCTTTACTTGGAAAATACAATGCTTGACATAGGACTTTCTAGATAAGCTCTCATGTCTTCTTTATTGTTAACATTTATTTATTTTATTACTTTAAAGCAATTTCTCATAGCATGATGTTTAGAAATTTCTTTAAAGTGGGGCATACATTGGCATTATCATTTTGACATTTTTTACTATAACATATGTTTCTTAGTGCATTATTTTTACTTCATGTGATTTTTCTTCTTTTGGGCAGTGTCATTGGCTTTGATGTCCTCTAAGATTGTGACCTTTATGAGCATATGACATTCCTCTTAGTGGTAATTTTATGGATTGCATTCCCTAAGTTGTGAATCTTGTATCCTCGACTTGTCCTCTCTTGGAGACATTAGGCATGATGTCCCCTAAGAGGAGACCTTTCATGAACTAAGCAAAACCCCTATGAATGTCCTATTTGCATTTTTTTATGAGCTCTTAGAATAATGTAGCTTAGCCTTATGAAGCTTGAAGTTACAACCTTTCTCATGCACCAAGTGTAATACACCTTGCTTTCTGCATGTGCAGGATCATCATGGAAAAAATAGGCCCTTAAGTGGCAAAAATTAGAAAAATTAGAGTTAGGCAACTTGATGTAAAAATTTCAATAAGTTATCTATATTATTTCAAAAATATGTAAGAATAGAATCTGTAGAAATTGAATGTAGTTTCTAAAATACTAGGTTTATTTAAAAAAAGAAAAATCTATTTGGTGAAAATTTGAAATTTCAATGCAGTGGTACCTAAATTTCAAGGGAAAAATAAGAGAGTATGTGTGTCTGACCACCCTAACCACAATAAAATGATAATATTTTATTATAAGATTTTAGATATAACTAAAGGACTCATGCCCCAATTTGATGCATATTTTTTGTAATTTTTTTCAAGTAAATAATTAATTATGAATTTTTATTACAAATTTTTAAAATATAAAAACTGTATGTCCGACCACCTTAACTTGGTCAAAACTTCATGAAATTGTTTTTTTCATTTTTAATCCTATAGTATGTGAAGCATAGAATGTTATGCATGTTTTGGATTCAAAAAATGTGATAACTTTTGAAAGCTATAGATGTTTTTCAATCAGCCTATCAATCATGACTTTAGTCATAATTTGAATAGAAAATGAATAATAATTACCTATTAAATTCAAAGTAAAACATAATTTATATCAATGGAAAGCTGAGAATATCTTTTAAAAACCCTTTTTATTTCATTAATTTTGGGTAAAAAAATAGTCATAGCCATATACCCATCATATGCCACTTTTGGGCCCATCATGATCTCGCACATACCCTTTCTAGTAAGGCCATGTTTGTTCATAAGTTCTTAGCATAACATAACTTGCTAGCCTTATGAAACTCAAAGTTCATATTGGGTGGTGCCTTAAAAAATTAATTAAGAGGTATAACTTTGGTATGGTTAGTTCAATAGGATCCTAATAAGACTATCTCATTGGCCCCTTTCTAGGGGCTCACCTAGTGGATAGTGGATTTCACTAGCCTGTGTGAGCATGCATTGTTGTTTGCATAGTGGACATCGAGTTCCACTTGTAATTTTTTTTGGATAAATAGCTAAGGCTTGATCCACATCAATTTTGACAAATAGTTAGGGCTTGATCCACCCCTTTTTCTAGTTTTTTTCTTTTTTTTAGTCTTTTCCATTGTATGATTGAGTATCTTGTCTTGTTGTTGCATATTTAACAAAGGTAAGTGTATCCTTGTGCCTTTGTTTCTTTGTCATGAGATGTTAGATCTTGGGGGTTTGATCATCCTCCTTGACCTTTTTATTCTTACCTTTCTAATGATTCTACAATTCGAACTCTCTTGATTGTCTACTTTACCGTGAGTTTGACATAGGGTCATCCTCTCACTAAAATGGGGGTTAAATGTAATGTAGAAAAATGTACTCCTTTACATTTTCACACTTTGTTTGGGCCCTCTTGATTAAACTAGATTTAATTATTCTTTAATAAGGCCTATTTTACATGGACAAGCCTAATAAATTATATTTTCTAAAAAGGAAATTCAACAATAATTAATGCCAACACATAACACTTTACCTTTAGCAATGTGTGTTCCATGAATAGGGACCTAGGACCCATTCGCCCATGGGTGAATGGGTCCACCCTAGGCCTTTGAACCTAAATTTAAATTATATTTTTGGTGGTATTTTAATGTCCTCAAATTCATTGTAATGTTTAATTTTTAGGAAATTAAGGATAAATACCTATAAATACAAGGTTATTTTATCAATTGAAATCCTAAGCAATCTAGAATTTTTATGAGATTTCAAGTGCAAGTTTACAAGAGAAACTTTTATGATCAAGGACATTGAAGAGTAGAATTATCAGTGATTTATTGCAGCAATCAAGATCTCAAGCATCATGTCAAAGTCTTAAGAATCATGCATGTTTGGAGCTAACATTGTGATGTAGGTTTCAAAAATCAAGTCAAACATTCAAAGCACCAATTCAATCATCAAGATCCACATCCATTGAAGCCATTTCATTCAAGATCAAGATGAGACTTCCAAAGGTTTGTTCAAGGGTTTGGTGACTTGAAACATGTCATTTTTTCATTCATCATTCCTTTCACATTTCATTATTTCAATTCAAGGTTTAATTATGAAAATGGGGTTTGACCAAGGAAAACCCCCATTCACTAAAAAAAAACAAATTTTCCCTCTTTTTTGTGTTGAAAATATTAGGTTGAAGAAGGATTAAATATATCTTGAAGAGTAAGATTGGAAAAGTTGTCAAAGTTGTCGTCAATTCATAGAAACTCACCTACATATCTGATTTCTACTTTTTCTCACTAAAACCTGACAAAAGCTACAGATTGACATTAGAGGCTCCTGAAAGTTGGTTGAAAACATTAAGCAGAGATCCATTTTCCCTTGGGCGAATGATTCCTAGTTTTCCTCCTAAAACTGTCTTTTGGTGATTGGTACATAGTGTTCTATTCTTAACAAATTTGTAGAAAGTGTTTTTTTTCTGTTAGTATTGAACTTTAAACTATTAGTTAAATTTTGAATGAGAATAATTGATTTGATTTGATATTTTAAGTTTTTCTCCCAAAAGTGTTGTTCAGGTTGATACCCTCATCCTCAATCATAAGAAAATCAGTAGATTCCCTCATAAGTTGACTCACCTAAGGGTTATAAGTCATTTCTTTGTGCATATCTCATTTCCTAATGAAATAAAGGAAAATAGGTCTATATTTGGTGAACCCACACACAAACACCCCTAAAATCATAAAACCACACCTATTTTTCAACATTTCAATTGTTAATGGTGGCAACACTATGTGTATGTAATTAAAATATTTTTTTAGTTTCTCTAATTGCTTCTTCCTTGTTTTTGCACTTGTATAAGGGTATTGTTGATCATCAAATAATATATACAAATTTCAAAAAAAATCACATAATATGAATATAAAGCTAATGCTTGTGAAATGATGAGTAATAGGTTTGATTTATAAACTTTCAAGAGAATCAAATGAATGGTTAGGATTCAATTTGGGATAAAATTTTAATTTCCATGATTAGGGGAGATGATCAGTAGGTTTGGTAAGCATGATGGAATTACACACATTTTTATTTTTATCTAAAATAATAACTATTTCTCAACTCAATTTGATCGGGGAGATGAAAAAGATGGTTTATGAATTAACTACATGTATGAAGGAGTTAACTAAGTGCATGAGAGAATTAAGGGGAATTAAATTTTTGCATGGAATAATTAATTGAATGCATGAATGAGTGAAGTAGAATAGATTTATGTGTACATTAACTCTAAGTGAACTAAATAGACTAGGTAGTCTATTAGGTGATGTGGATTTTAATAATTTAATAATTAATTAATTGAATTATAGGTGCATAAGAAGTGGCTATTAATATTAAAGTAAATGATTAATGGATAATGGATAAAATAAATAGATGGATAAATGTTTCCACAAATATGAATAGACAAATGGATAATAATTTGTTAAATTGATGAATAATATTAGCCTAGTTTAATTAATAACTAGGACTCATTTAATTAAATTATTAGGAATTAGGGATCCTAGATGAGTGGATGATAAGGAGATAATGTGTGTTGATTGACTAGAATGAAATGATGATGAAAAAAGATAATCTATTTAGGTGTTTACAAAGGGCACATGTGGCGCTAGTCACATGTAACAAATCATTTTGTAATTTGGCATATGAAAGACCTATTTAAAAAATAATTGAAGTAGGACATCTTTCTACTCATTAAAAATAGAAATTGGTGGCTAAGGATGTCAAAGAAATATAAGGAAAGGATGAGAAAGAAGCCATGAAGTATTATAATTGCAAAAATATAATACTTCCTTTGATCCATGAAGTATTATACGAGGGTGATAAGTTTGTACACAAAGGGTTAATTTGTAGATTTATGATTTATGCCATGGTTTAGTTGATTTTAATAATGGATTATTAAAATCTAGTCAATGGATAAAAAGAACAATAGAAATGTATATGTGTCCATGGATTTATTATTTTATTATAACAATTTGTAGAAGATAGACCATATATATTAGTAGATTGACCCTACATTTAGGATAAGAATGTGTTCTTGATTAAACCATGGTTTCAAAAATATGGACTCAAATTCCTTATTTGCTACTTACTTTTGGGTAGGTGCTTACTTGCAAGGGATATGAAATATTTTAAGAATATTTTCAATCATTGATACAAAAATAGATGGTTGATCCACTCAAATTTAGCTAGGATACAATTGGAGTTAAGTATATCAAAAGTATTATTGGAGGAAATTTGGGTGAAAGTGAATGACAAAATTTGGAAATAAAATTGTCTAAAAATATTCCATTTTTGATGTCATAGGTGCTTCTAAGTTGGGCACATAATACTAGATTGTATAAAAGATAAACCCAAAAATGCTAAATGGGCAACTCAATAATCTATTAGCCAAAGGTAGTAAGCTTTTGATTGATTGCATTTATATGTTCTTTCATGCTTGTATGGTCAAGATAGCCATCGCTATGTATTACGGCATACATCCGCTTATCCACAACTTGCCTTATAAATATACTTTCTTTCATTGTAAAATGATAAGGCCCAAAAGGAGACTGAACTTGAGAAGCATGTGGTGGGGCAACTAACCTCTATTTTCTCAAAGTATGGCTAAATAACTAGCAGTCACATGTATAGGCATGCAATAATCAGTCGATAGGGGTGCACAAAAAATGGTCAATTAGTGGGCGAAAACCAAGAAACTTTTTTGTGGAAAGGAAAGAGAAATACAAAAAATTGATAATATTTACAATTATTTGATTGAGTTGAGAAATGGAAAGCATGTTGAGTAGTCAGTAGGAAGTAACGTGAGGTTAGTTCATATCTCATTGGCTATGGGTAGGAGAGTACCAACCTTTTCCATGAGGATGGGAAATCGATCTATGCATCTCCACATAGAAAACTACTAGTTGAAAATTGATTAATGAAAATGTAAAATAAAATCATAGGCCATGTTGAATGAATCTAATTAGTCACAATGTATCCATTTATTTTAATTTTAAGCAAGAAATCATCAATAATTTTTATTTTATTAATATGTAATATTTAATAATTTTCGTTTTAATTGATTTTACTTAATAATGTTAGGAATATAGTAAATTAATTCTCAACAAATACAAAATTTTAATTAATTTATTCTTTAAAATTGATAACTAAAAAATATAAATTAAATTTAAATTTTTAAATATTTTTTTTTCTAACAACAATAGTTTCGTGCCAAAATTTAAGGTATGAGATAATTTTATCTCTATTTTAGTTTTATATTTATTAGTGCTAGATGCACATGTATATTTTAGCTTTTTGTCTAGGTTATTCAATCAATTTATTAATTATTATTTAACTATGTTAAGATACATATGCATACAAATACAAGGTATATTTTTTAAGGAGTTATTACCCATGCCTTTAATTACCAAAATTACATTAAAAAGTATTGTTTAACAAAGGTAGTCGTTAACTTTGGGTATCACATTTTTTTGAAGAAAGAAACATGTTTAATATTGGATACTTTTTATAATTACTATTTAGTGCATAATTTTGTAAATTAAAGTTTTAGTATGCATTTATTTTTTGGGTTGGCAGTAGTAAAATAAAATCGAGACAAGTATAAAGAATTCAAAAGTAGTCAATTACAAGGAAATTCAGAATAAAAATATCAGTTTTTAATGAATTACTTCATAGTGCAATTGAAGACTTAGTCAGACCATTTTTTATTAGAAACAAATAAACATACCTCACGAAGAGAAGAGTGCGATGACACAATACATATTTTTTTGGATTCTTAGAATAAATGAATAAAATATATGCTTTACTTTATTGTGACATGGCGAAAGTCTCTTGAAAGTGGTTCCCTACCACTTGCTATGACATAAGAAACATGTTGTTATAATTTTATTTTTTTGAAGCCAAGTGTATGTAAGAATTTGTGTACACATGTATCTATGTAAGAACAAATATATGGCATTAAAAGCCAAAACACAAAATCTGTGCTTGTTCTCCACCCTACCATATTGGCATCATGGAGCCTCAGGGAGTCTAGCCAAACCCCCGAGCAAGAAAAGTATGAAATGTCCACGGGAAATTTTGTGGAGTTCCATTATACATGACACAATATCAAAGTTGACCAAAATCTAGTGTTTTCATATATGATATGTCATATTGAAGTGTTTTTGTTGTAGTAATTTTGTAAAAAACAAGCATCATGATTTTGGGGTGCTTTTGTATGCTTTAGCCTAGTACCTACAAATAGAAGAGAGGGGTATGCCAGTGGATGGGTAAGTAAGATCAGGAACGGACCATAAAAAATCAATAACTATATGGGTAAAATCAATATAAACAATATGAAACTAGAAATAATCAATAATATTTACAATAGGTTCACCGAATTTAATTATTGATAATGGAAAATTCTTGTACTTACATGTATTATTGATAGCATTTAACAAGCACAAGCAACATTGGATTGAGTTGTTGAAGCATTAAATAATTTGAAATAGACAATTTAGAGTGCACTATTGTTTTTGGATGCCTATTGTATCTGTGCAACAATATAAAGGAAATTATATAGATATGCAATAAAAGAGGTTAGACATATACATATACATATATATATACATGTATTATTACATATATTATGACATACATACATACATGTACATATATTATTTTTTGTTGAATTCTCAATGGAGGGTTTCAACATAGATGTGCGAGAAAATATATTGATTAAGTTGTATTGTTCAAAGAGTCATTGTGGTCTTTGTTCTAGAGAAGACTAGTAAAAAATGTCATTGGCTATTCATCGTTATATGTGCCCATGTTTTGCAAACATATTTTCGCATACACATCTTAGGCACAAAATGTAAATAAAGTTGTTTTTCATAGGTATTTTGCATAGATGATAAATTTATTGTTCATGTCTTCTTGTTATATGTTTCTATCTTTGGGGTTACACCCGTTTTGCAGACTTTAAAGAGATTATCGATGTGTTTTGGATGGACAAATTGTAGTTAAAATGAGAGATTGTTGTAATTTTTTTCACCCTTGGTTTATTGTTTCAGTTATCTATGTGCATCTTTATGCACCTTTTTAGTCATTATAAAGTCTTTATAGTGTGTGGAATGAAGCTTTGTGGATGGCTCTCTAGTTGAAACAGATGAGAAAAAAAGAATATCATGTAACATATTGATACAAGATTCAAGCTATGCTCTTTGGCAATAAATATTGAAGACAAGTAGAGAAATTGTATAAGAGGTGTTAGAGTGACTAATTTATTGTTCATGTCTTTTACTCTCTGCTTATTATTCCTTGTTATATGTTTGTATCTTTGACATTATACCCATTTTGGAGACTTCAAAGAGATTATGCCTCTATATGGATGGAGAAATTATAGCTAAATCTTCTTTCTTTCATCAAAAAATATAATTAGGGTTAGTAATTTTTTCACCCTTCATTTATTGTTTGTAGTTATCTCTATGCACCTTTGACATTATACCCATTAACATAGGAGAAATTGAAAATTAACATAGGATTATATATATATATATATATATATAGGGCTAGTATGAAAGCATAAACATTTTGGAGATAAAAAATAGTTTAGTGGTTGTTAAGTGTTATTCTAATAGCTCTTTTACAATTTATTTGTTCGCCTATAATATTTAGTTGCAAGTAATGCACCTTGAATTTTCAATTAAGTCTATGGTGTTAATAGCCATTTTGTGTAGGGTATTGGAGGCCATTGACTTTACCACTTCTATTTAATGTGGGTTGACTGCCAAAGAATGTAGCTTGAATTTTCAATTGACAACTCAACTGTTACATAGACTTCTTATCTTGTATTAATATTTTTAATGTGGATTTTTGATCATGTTCCATCTACCTGTGATTCTTAAGTGTTTTTCTAATAGTTCTTTTACAATTCCTCTATTTTGCCTATAATATTTAGTGCCAAATAATTTAGCTTGAATTTTGAATTGATGATCTGACTGTTACATAGATTACTTGTGTTGTATCAATATCCACTTGCTCATAACAAACTATTCATTATTGTAGGTCACCTGTTCTATTCCCCATGGTGTTAGGGTCTATTTAATGTTGGTTTCCAACCATCTATTCTCTTCCTGTGATTATTAAGTGTATTTACATTTATATAACAGGTATTAGAATGACACTTACCTGGTGCTAAATATTATAGAGAAAAGCCACATTAAAAAGAATTTTAAAATATGCGACATAGAAGAGGAAAACTATGACAATGAATAGTTTGTTATGGGGATCTAGAAAGAAGAGTACCATGAAGAACAATTTGTCATGCGAAACTTTAAATAGATGGGGGGAGATAAATATCATGGAACATATTGATAGAACACATATAACATGTTCCATCCAAGACAAGCAGCCTATGTAATAGTTGCAAGATGTATTAGAATAACACTTTAGAATCACATGTAAATGGGATATCAATAGGAACCATTCACCTTTATTCCATTTTTTTGGCCTATGTATGTTTTTGTACCTCTCTTAAACTTGTATTTGATGTGGGTTTTTGACCATCTATCATTTACCTATGATTTTGAAGTATTTTTGTAACTATTTTAGAATCTCTCAAATGGTAGATAATCTAAAATAGATTTTATATGGAAGTTTAACATATGGAGAGTACAAGTTGCAAACCATAGATATGGAGAGTTTCTTATATAGAGCTTCTGTTGTAAAAAATGCATATAGCACTAAGGATGAATAAAAATAACAACAAACAATAGGAGGAGGGCACGAAGCATACATGGGCCAAAAATAAAATAAACCGGTCAAAAGGTAGAGGTCAATCTTATGTTTTAAATACCCTATTACAGGTAGCTTCAAAGAAATGAGAGAAAGAGAATATCATGAAACATATTAATATAAAACAAGCAATCTATGTGACAGTTGGCATTTACCTATCACCTACTTTTTTGAGATTTCCACTGGGGTTTCCATCTGAGCAGCCATGGTTAGAATTTCTCAACGCATCTAGATTTTTTTTTTTTGATTAGCTGAAAATACAACTATACAAACTTGGAAAAATGTAATGTGTACAATAGACAATATTTATTGTATTCAAGTGCATGTAAGAATCCATGCGTGAATGCATATATATATCAACAAATATATGGAGGCTATCTATCCATGGAGGAAGAAAAAGGTTGAATGTATAGCTCAAGAAAATATAAATCTATAAAACAAACTGTGTTTATGCTTACAACTATGGTCGTATTTTAGGTACCAATTGTCTGACACATGGGCTTCATATTTCATTCTTCATCTATGTTTGCATTATCCCCAACATGATATTACTGCAAAGCAACATTTTATTTCAAGAACATATTAAAATATATTATCTAGTTAAATGCATATGGAATGGAAAAAAGGCATTGGAAAATGACTATAAAAAGAGTAGAAGTCAAAATGCCAGGGTCACACAACAATTCATATTAGAACAATGAATAGCATGCTATGAAACCAACACCATGATGCATCATTTGGAAATGGAAGAAAAACAATAGACATCCACCTATTAGAACAATGAATAATACATGTACTCTCTTGCGTGGTATCATGCAACAATGGCAGGATGTATCAATCTTGGAGGGAGCAAAAACCTACCATTATGTTTCCATTGAACAAGGAAACCAATTCCATGATCAACAAACCATGAGGTCAGAAAGCTCCATCATCATTGTAAATAGGCCTGAGCAACCCGTCATAAATAGAATGGAGTTTTAACATATATGAGAAAAAAAAAATCTAGACAAGACTATATATTTTTGAATGCAATATACAAGAAAAGTGAAACAATGAAATGATAAAAAAGGGAATTTTATATATAAACATTTGTAGCTATTTGAATGAAATAAAGCTAGTAGAAAAGCTAACAAGAAGACATAAGAATTTGTGGAAGCAAAGAATGAAGCACAAATGTCAAAACTCAGGGTATATAGGTAGAGAAAATAGAAAGCACAACATGGTTGCAGAATTTTAAACTTATTAGTCAAATGGAAAACAATTTTTTTTAGAATGTTTCTAGAGTATGTGCATATATAGTTCAATATACTGGAATGTTCAAAACATGTTATTGACTTATAGAAATTTTGGTTTCTACTTATTGTTGGTTGCAATCTCTATGCATCTTTGACACTTGAAGTTGTTTGTATCTGCATATGTATCAATTTGTAACAGCTATAACTGTATGTTTAGAGTACTGCATGTTAAAATCGGTTGAACGAGAATTGTAGGTATGCTGATAAAGAATTGACACCATGGAATATAAAAACACTTGGAAAAACATGGATAGGTGGAATATATAGAAGAGCATGTATTCTTCTGAATGCCATATACAAAAAGTATGAAACAACAAAATATTGAAATGAGAAGTCAACAGATTAATATTTATGGGTGCATATTTGCATATTGAATTTAACAAAAAATTTATTGTTGAAGGTACAAAAGATAGTAAATAGGAAGAAAATTATTGTTAATTTGTAAAGCTAAAGAGGATGCAAAGCATTGAATAATTTAGGTAAATGTAATGTGGCAGTCAAACACAAAGTATTAGGCATAGAAAATGGGAAAAAGAGCATAGGTGCATAATTTAAAACCAATCAGTGAAATACAACAAGATATTGTTGAAAAAGTTTGTGGAATAGTTGAATATATACTTTAATAGAATGGAATGATCAAAACATGCCACTAGCTTGTACAAATTTTGTCTTCTTCTTATTTTTTCCTAGTATCTCTATCCATCTTTGCAATTATACCCATTTTGCATTGATTATTACATGGTATGCTTCTATAAAATTTAACTTAGAAATCCTTGAAAAGAGGATGGTATACAATCTAGGAAAAATGCGAGAATAATTGTTTTGGATCCTTTTCTATAAGTCGGAGCATGAGCTAGGGGTGAAGGAATTTGGTAGGGGCTAGAGTTGCTCCAAACGTGCCTCTTCATTGTGACATCGAGTAATGATTTGTTGTTGCTAAGTTTGGAGTATCTCTCAAATGAGAATGATGGATCAATGTAGAGTCTTTCAATTGATTTAACATGAGAGATAGTTGTAAAATTCAACCCTTTCCTCTCTTTGTTGCCTATGTTTATTGTTGCTCTATCTAATGTTAAGCCTTGTGCTTTATGTATTGTGATTCCCCATGCCATGGTGAGTGGAATATGAGTTTGACTATGCCAAGTTATAGCTAGGATGGGGATGTCCCTTGGGTTCTCTGGGTCCCATGGTGGACCAATGTAATTTTGGAAGTGAACAACAACATAATCAAGAAGATCTGGAAATTTCCAATGTGCATTGTACACAATAGTTGTAACAAGACCAAAGGATCCATTGACTAGGCCATCTTGAATCCATAAATTTGTTGTTAGCATCACCTGTTCACCATCACAAAGTAGCAACTTTGGGAGAATTTGGTCATCATCTCCATGATCGGATGTCTATTTTTTTCCCACTCGAGAAATGCTAATGGATATGGGTAGGTTTAACTACTTGATTATTTTTCTATTACGGAATACAACTAAGTCATTTGTGGCAAAAAAATGTGTAGCAACATCAAATTGTTGTCTTGCTTTGGTTGAGAGTATTTTATATATATATTTTTTTCATAAGCTCTTCCCAGTCATTGTGGAGATCCTCACCATTTCTTATATGGAGAAGGATTGCCCAAAACTTTTGTTGGGAAGGGTTACCTCCTTTTTGGTAGAAAAAAGTGTCCAGTGTGACTAAGACTGTGAAAGTATGCCATAAGGCTACATCTGATGACCATGAAGCATAAATAGGGGTATCCATGGCAGGTGGCAACTGGGCAAGATCACCAACAAGGATGATAGAAACACTGCCAAATGGCTCCCTTTGGTTATTAGGGAATTCTTGGTGCAATCGGCTATCAATTTTCAGCAACAACTTTGTGCCTAGAAAACTCATTTCATCTATCAAAATATATTGAATATATTTAAATTGTTCTTGGAATATTGTCAATGCCTGACCTTGCAAAGGATTAATATCCTTTATGGGAGTATAGAGGGATATATGGATTGTGGAGGTGCAGATGTTGTATGCAGCAACACCTGTGGGGGCCAATGTGAGCAATGAGCTATTGGATCTAGTAGTAGATGTGTTTATTTGTTGTCTAATACAATCTATCAAAAAAGGATTTTCTAGTGCTAGCTGTCCCTTGAATGATAATGTGGAGAGGGCCTTTGGGGGAAGGTTGTATGCAATGGGACTAGATTATTTGAAGAGCCAATTGCTATTTTGGTGAAAGCTAATGGGATTATGCATTCACAGGAAAAAATTGTATCCTAGCTTGCTCGCGTCATGCCTTGGCTAATGGGATGAACTGCTAAGCAATATTATGAAGTTTTTCAGGAACATGGTTTGTATTCCATGAATGGTTCATATCAAAGTCCTGCCTACCCAACAGTTGGAGCTGATTTATACTAAAGTTAGTGGTTGCACCAAGCTGAGAGAAAACTTCCCATTCATATTCATCCATAGAATGTTCATCGTTCAAATCATCAATATCATTTCCATTTTCTTCAATCATGGATGCAACTGGAAGTCTATTAACATGCCAAGGATGACAACCAACTATTTTTAGGACTTTCCAATTTTGTATGATCTCTTGTTTGGCAAGACCTATATATGTCTATATGTTTTAGAAAGGTTTGTATAACATAAGTTCAGTCCAACAAAATGTCTCAAATATTTATGTATCTTCAATGACAATAGTTTTAAACAACAGATACAAAAGGAAAATTGTAGGTTGGTGTCTTAGTTTCCATTTGGCCTTTTTGTGCTACTTTGAATGTGTATATAAGCAGACCGAGTCAATTAGGGATACACCACCTAGCTCTGGAGGCCTAAGTTTCATATAGCAATGAATATAATTTTTTGTAAGGCCTTCATCAACATCATCTTTATTTATATGGAACCATGCTTTTTTTCCAACATTCAAACAAACATATTGTTAGCTTGAAGTGAGAAGAGGAAATTTATGTAACATATGTCACATCTCCTGTGCAAAGATGTCACACTCCACAGTAATATTCATCATGAATTTTTGATATCCAAGTAGTGCTCTATCCTCAACTATATTTTTATTTGTAAGTCTTTTCAACATATCAAGATAATTTTCTGATTTCTTCTCAGATTTAGTTGCATATTTAGAAATATAATTTAAAAATATTTTCCTAGAAACAACTGGTTGGTAGTCAACATTGGCACACCAAATTGCAAGCATGGGAGCTTGTAGGATTTGTTAGACTCAACATCAGATGTCAATGTAGAGGTAAGTTATTGCTACCAAGGTGCTTTATACCGACATTGTAATTTCTCTCCTTTTTTCCTTAAACAAGTATATTGAGAGCATTTTGTGTTCCTTTGAACTATATTTAGCAACTCTTCATAATCTATGATTGGATCACTGAAAATAATCTGGCTCATGGAAAGCAAGTGCAAATTTTCTTCAGAACAATTATGCATTCTAAGCAATCTTTGTGCAAGGCAATGGGGATTCCAAGCTGAAACATATCTATCAAAAAAGTTCCTTTCCATGGTAACATCATGGTGATTGGACCAATCAATATTTTCCATGTTGGGGGCTTCTAGAAGCCATAAAAACCATGCACATGTGTAGAGCCATGATACTGCCATTCATATCTATACCAATAATACTTTGCATGCAAAATATTTTCAATCACCTCTTCATAGAAAATAGATAATCTATGATGCAAATATAAAGACATTATATGTGGATTCTAAACAACACTTCTATTAGTGTCTTTGTTGAGGGCTCCATCGCCAAATGAGCCACAAAAGAGGATTTTTTTTCCAAATTAGCCATTTTTTGTCTACATAGTTGAAAGTGAAAAAAAGGGTAGGTATTCCAAGTTGTTCAATCATTGCAGATAGTTGAGCTTGATAAGATTCCAAAAAGAATGGGTCTCGCACAATGATGTACCAAAACGCATCAACTGCTCAGCTATCTAGCCATCAGGAGTAGCTTGAAGATTTTCATGCAATTCAAACAAGGATCTAGGGATTTTGTCTTCTAGATCCGCTTTAACCAAGACAAAAATAGTTTTTTGGTTGCAATGCCTCATTATCAAGTTGTAACTTAGGAAATACCTATTTACTTGACATTTTTCCCAAATTTGTGGTCAAAATATCTCATTAACTGAAGGGCATATTCATGCAAGTGAATTCCAACATTCCTCAGTTGGAGGGGAAGTGCTTCTCTAGTGGGAAACGATGTTGGAAAGGCCATTGTAAATAAACCTTCAGTGTTGTATTCATTAATAGGAGAAGAGCTAATTTTAGGCCAACAAAAAATATTTTGTTCTTTTTTTAAAATGTGTAATACTTGTTTGATTGTTTGGAGCTCTTTTTTAGCATTTGGAAAGGAACGGATAAATGATAAAATTTTTGAAGATCCATTTTCATCTTGAGCAACATCTATTGAGCTAGTTGATGGCATTAGGTCTTCATTAGAAACTTGCTCTATTACAAGTAGGCAAGAAATTGGAGACATCAACAACAACATCAGGTAACATATTAAGAGCCTCAAGATCAATCTCAACGTCATTGTAGTATTTTCCATATTGAATTTTGTATTTCAATTCATCCATGAATTGATGATTATTAACATAGAAATCGTAATTACCACCTTCAATAGTGGTTTTTCGTATGATCACAACCTCAAGATCTTGCAATCGGAACGAAAAAAGTTTTTCTATGGTCGAGATATCTTGAGTAAAGCTTATCATGTGACCATTGTATTTAAATTGACCTCCTCTAGCATGGAACACCTATAAAACCGAAGCCACCTTAGCAATAACCATTTCTTCAACCTGTGTTAGCTTTTTAGCAACAATGGTTGTGGGCCTAGGTCCATGCCATTTGCAGAGCTAAAGTAGTGGTTTCCTTCTTCAGAATAGTATCTTACATATGTCATTGTTGACCCTAACATATGAGTGTGCATCCCTATGTAGCTTTCTCTATATATCTAACAATCAGAAAGGTTCAAAAGTGCACCTATGCGGTGCCAAAACCGCTTCACCATAGAAAGGTAGCGATCATTGAATATTTCTTTCAAGTGTTCTTGTTGTGCCGATGGAACAAGGGGATTTCTTTGAGTTTGTAAATAATTGGTGGCATCTACCATTTCCAATGGGCACTACGAGGGAAGTTTGATAGTAGGAAAACCTGTAGTTGTGTGTGGTGTAGTTAGCCTTTGTTCCATGTATTTTGTATGATGCTTCACATAAATTTCCTCTCTATGTTGGCTATAGTACAAATGGTTTTGTTGCAATTTTTTAGCCTTTTTAAATTTAGGAATTGCTTGGCTTGTGGAACTTGAATGTACTCACACAACCTAGGAGTATACATGTACAAGCTCAAATATATTAGCATATATGAATATACATGTATAACCATAGTTATATTTAAAGTAGTAATTACACATAAACATGTAACAAAATATGTGTATCCATGTGTATATAAATGTATATTTATGGATGATCAAAAAATGAATAACATAGTTCAAACATTGTAATATATAAAAATATATATAGAAGGATTTTATAATTTTTGTTGTTAACAATTTCCTCTATTTCACTATTGTTATATCCCCCATTTAGAATTTATACAATATTGGATGTACACAACCAGCCATAATATTTGTTTGTGGAAGCCAAGTGTATATAAGGATTTGTGTAGCCATGTATCTATGCAAGAACAAATATATGGCATTAAAACCAAAACCACACAACCCACGGTCAATATCATCCCCACCATTTTTATTTTTGCCATGGAGGCTTGCAGACTCTAGCAAAACCCCTAACCAAGAACATTATGAAACACCCACATAGAATTTC
>VDFB02196713.1:0-21064 GCA_007258455.2 Sequoia sempervirens | reverse complement strand
AAAAAAATCAAAAATGATAAGTTTAGGTCATCTTATGCGTGACGTACATGACGATTTTTCAAAATGACAAATATGGCTAATAAAAGTTTAACAAAAAAAATATTCAATAAAAAATTACAAAAAATATCGAAAACGTGTTTCAATGAGTTATAATTCATTTCCTAAGAGGATTTAGAAAAATACGATAATTTTAAGTCAAAATATGGATGTCGTACACGTGCATGGTATGGTACAAAAAATGACTTTTAAACAGTGGTTTTCTGAAATGCCTATTGAAACTCAATTTGTACAATCTAGGTATTGAAATAAATTACATATTTGGAAACTAGACTTCGAAAGCACTTACGCAAGTGATTATGACCTTTAAAGGATTCTCATCCTTAAGTGTTTCCAAATTTTAAATGTGTCAAATACCTAAAATCAGGGGTACCACCTCCACTTTTTGCACAAAAGTGGACTCCTCAACTTTGCACACCCAAAGACCGAGGGTGAGCTTGATTCTTTTCTTATTTCTACTCCTATTGCTTTTGTCTTGCTTTCGGCTTCCTCAATGAATCCTGAGGAACCTTACCCTAAGTGGGTACAAGTGTTCATCGCTCCTTCTTTAGAGCCTCCCTTGATCACTTTTTTACCTAAACTTCCTCTCTTTTTTTAAGCCCATAGATATGCATCATACAAAGGTTGTATCTATTGTGGCCCCTTCTCCTTTTCTCTCTTCCACTTCTTATGTGTGAGTTTCAAATCCTCCTCTTAAGCACAAGTTAGAACACAACCTTATCCCAGAGGACAGTCACAAAAATCCTTCTTTGTCTTCTTCAACTTGTTCTAATTTGTCTTGTGTCGTCCTTGTGACGAAGAAGTTGCCTTCTTCCTTAGATTTTGTCACTGCCCCTCTTCTGCAGGTCAATGATGATCCCCTAGTTTTGCAGCCTCCTCTTATTCAGTCACTATACTCTAGAGAAATGCATGTTTGACTCGTTGGAGGATATTTCGACTTTGTCATGTATCTTTGCAAGATCAATGATGTTAACCTCATAGGATCTTGTTGATAGAGATGTTGAGGCAGCCTCTTCCTTAGCTCTTGTTGCAGGTGAGTCGATCAAGATTGCTCTTGTTGTCTCCCTCTATGAGCTTGTCTTCCTTCTCCTTATGATGATCTAGATTGGGAGCAAGATGACTTGTTAGAGGTGTTTGACTAAAGCAGTACCTCTTCTTATCTTTAGATTAGATTTGTGTGCTTGTTCGTGTTCCCCAATACTTGTTTGTTTATATTTGTGCTCTTCCTTGGAGGAACCTCTATACCCTTGTAGGTACTTGGATACATGAGAGAAAATTTGTAGTGAACTTCTACATGTTTCACCATTCTTATATTTGTCGTAAAATTTATTTTTCACGTTGAAGACGATGCAAAGCATTGGGGGAATTTAGGCCTTCTTCCATGTTGACCCATATTTTATTTGTCTATGTGCCCTTCTTCTCATTCCAATCTATTTGGGGAGATGACAGTTGATACAATTTACACATATATATGCATATATGATCAATTCTGACCTCAATACTTGGATCCCCATGTGCTTTCTCACTCTCACTATTTCCTTTCCTCAATGTTGTGGATTTTGTGTTATCCCTTTGCTAATAATATTCCATGAATACATCTCAAATGTATGTCATGCTCCATGTTGGGGAATTTAGGCCTTCTTCCATGTTGACCACGAATTTTTATTTGTCTTTGTGCCCTTCTTCTCATTCCAATCTATTTGGGGAGTGATGACAGTTGATACAATTTACACTATATATATGCATATATGATCAGTTCTGACCCTGAATACTTGGATCCCCATGTGCTTTCACTCTCATTATTTCTACTTTTTCTCAATGTTGTGGATTTTGTGTTATCCCTTGCGCAATAATATTCCATGAATACATCTCGCATGTATGTCATGCCCCAACATCTCTCTTGTATTTCTTCTCCTTAGAATGACTTGTGCTCCTCTATGTGGAAAATATCATTCTAAGGGGGGGCTATCATATCCAATTTTATTTTTCAAAAATATCTTATGATCTCCTCGTCTAGTTTGGGGGCAATCTAACTAGACTTGTCTTTTTCTATGATTGTCCTACAATGTAGTTTGTAGGAACCATAGGCCTATCAACTTGTCGTATGGTCTCTAGCATAACACAACTTGCTAGCCATAACTATCAGTGCCATCCTTATATCTAATTAGGTTTATAACTTCTATTTTTTCTTTTTCGCCTAATTTGTTTGTCTACAGTTAACATATTTGTGGTAAAATTGCAGTCAGTTTTGTAGGATAGAAGACCTGTGTCCTCTTCATGTCCTAGCTCAACTTTACAATCACATATTCTGAATCCAAGACCTGCGTCCTCTTCATCTTGGGTATATTCTCTCCAACCTCTTTCTCTTTACTTCAAGCTCACATTTGCTAGAGTGGGGACAAAATACAATGTCAAAAATTGCATCCTATGTAATTTCACATTCCAAAGAACTCCCCTTTAGATAAATTTAAAACAACAATGCAATATCTAACCTTATTTTGCTTACCCCATCTATTTTTGGCCGTTAAGATGAACTTTTTTCCTGGACGATTGTGTGCTACGCAGATGTCTGCAAACCACATGAACATCCCGAAAAGATTCCCAACTGCAGTAGCCATTTAAACATTACACTTCCTGCCTATCTGCGAGTGTACCAATTCTACAACTTGCAAATGCGCTAGAACAACCCTTTGCATGCATATACCTCTCAAAGCTCTCCATTTTGGCATTCAATCTCTCATTCTATCAATCTCAAGCTCTTTCAATATCTCTTGCACTTTCTACACCATTCTTCACCACCTCCATTGCATTCTTGTTCTCTACGTTGAAGCTTTTACACTATTGGCATATCATTCTCAGGCTCAGAGGTTGCAAAGTCTTCCTTTCAACATTCTTACTTGCTAAAGGAGGGTAACCATAGTTTTTTTATTGTGTTGCCTATTTTTCTTGTTAGCATATTATTCTCGCACGTCTATCTTTCTTTATCTCGTCTATTTATCTATCTCGATCATATTCTGTTGTGTGTGGAGGTGGGAACACCTACGTAGGGGTTTGACTAAAGCAAGCCCCTAAACAACCCCAACAATTTTATCATTCTTATGTGTGCAAGTATCAAAGGTGTAGCTTTGTTGGATGCTTCACTCTTGGACCTCTTGTGAATGTTTCATTTATTCTCTTTCATTTTATCATATTTCCTTTTCATTTATTTTAGTTTATGTTTGTTTCTATTATTTCTCTATCATTTTAATACATTTTGAGTATTTAGTTATCGAAACTATCAATAGGTTATTAGTACTTTTATGTGATAAATTCAATTTTTGGCCCATACGAGACTCCACTAGATCATGGGGTTGTCCATGCGCCGTGTTGTCATCCTTGATCGAGAACTTGCTAGTTTGTCCAAAAGACCCCTGCAACCCACTCTTTCTATTTCTGAAACTCTCCCATTTTATTTCTGCATAAAAATAAAATAATTACCCTTTACCATTTATCCTATCACCTGAGCTTTGATCCCTGAGGTAGTCAAGGAACATTTGCCCTTTGAGATCACGTCAATCAACACTCTTAGACCCAACCAAACTAATGGAAGAGATGTCAACTCTAAGCATTCATAAAATAGCAATATATCACCACTAAGATCAACACCTAGGTTAACAAGACTCTCATTCTTACCTAGGGAAGGGCTGACAAGACAAGAAACTAATCCACCAATTAATGACTTTGACAAATATGTTGGGGCCTACTCAAAGTTGGACCCTAAAATTAGGAGAAATATCTCATTTGAGGAATATTGTGATGTGAGGTTATGAATTAACCACAGAAAGGGAAAAAGACAACCAAACAAAGACCTACGCTAAAGGGTGAGTAAAATTTTCCTCCCCAACTTTGATGGATTAGGAAATGTCACTGCACACTCATGGGTCCAAAAATTGGATACATATTTCTCCCTTAGTCCCATGACTAAAAAAGATGCTATCAAGTTTGCAATTTTACATTTAGAAGGGGTTGCACACAATTGGTGGCATCACAAGATTATTACCCAAGGGCACCAAAACATAACAACCTACAATAAATTTACACAAAAAACTCATTGATCGATTTGATCAAAAGCATCATGAAAGGAACTTCAAAGAACTAAGCCAATTGAAACAACAAGGGTTCATAAAAGATTATGTGGTCAAATTTCAAAAGATCTTAGTCACAGCACTTGGGATTACAAAGAGAAGGCTAACATACTTATTTATTAAAGCGCTATCAAAATCAATCTGTGACTTGGTGAGCACCCTTGCCCCCACATCTCTTCAAGATGTGATCCAAAAGGCCTCGAGGTTAGAAACCACAACAACAAAGAAATAAGTTATTCAAAGAACATATCCTCGATCACACACAACACGGGAAGAGATGTCAAAGATTTGAAAGAAAGGATTATGTTTTAACTATAAGGAAAAATGGATGGTAGGACATAGGTATGCAAAAAGAGGACAAGCACACAAATTGGAAGTATTATCGAACCAAGAAATGAGTGAAGAAGAATTTGAACCCAAAAATAAGAAAAGGAAATAGGATGATGAAGAAAATGCAAGTGGTGCCTTAGCCACACTTTCAAGAGGACCTAAATATCACCACTTCAGAATCCGTAGTGTTCTAAAAGGGCAGAAAGTGACTATCCTAGTGGATAATGGTGCCACCCATAATTTCATTAACAAAGGTTTAGTGACAAAAATGAATTTAGAAACTGAAGACTTTGAGGGATTCAATGTGGTCATGGCAGATGGGTTCACTTTACCTTGCACACAAATGATCTGTCATCTAAGTATCAACCTAGGAAAACATAAAAATAAGTGAAGATTTCTATGTAGTGAATATAGGAGATATGGATGTAGTTTTGGGCATCCAATCGTTACATTCCTTAGTAAGATATTATCAAGAGTTTCAAAAGATGACAATTTGTTTCCAACGCAATGGCCAAGAAGTAATTCTTCAAGGCCCATCGAATGGGTCCCCAAGAGTAGTATCATCAAAAAAGGATGGAAAGAGCTTTTAGACTCAAACAAGTAGTTACCAAACACATCTACGAATAAGAATTACCATGGATAAAGCCTAAGACATCCCAATGAGAATTATAATCGTCATTGATTAAAAAGCATTGCAGGACTGCAAGATGTCCTTTTGTTTCTTCTCTTTAAGGATGAGAGAAAACTTGTCTTAAATTACTAACCTTGCTAATTTCCAACTCTTGGTTTTGTTATTAAAAGTTATTAGAAAACAAAAGTACATAAGCTAGAAGAACAATGGATAATATGTTGTACTCATACTTTAGAGGATGGTATTAACCTTACTGGTAGTTGAGGTAAGTATACTAACAACCACTCTCCAAGGGCATCATTGTAGTAGAGAGTCGGACATAACCAAAACAATCATCACTAGCTATGGAGTTTTCAATTCCTATTGCTTAAGGACAAGCAATATTAGGAAGGGCAGATTATCATGCCCCTCATTAGGGAATATGATCATAGCACTTTAAATTAAACCTAAGCAAAGGAATAAGGGCAATGATCCATATTAATTAAACAAGGCCAATGATACTTTAGTGGATAGCAATTCCTAAATAACTAATTACATGTAATTTACAATAAACGACAACTAATTAAGAAGGGGTGCATCACTTGTAAGGGTGTAATAATTATTAAGGTTGTGACTATTCACCCCACCATGAAGGATATATAGGGAGGTGGAATCATTTTGTGAAAGGTAGTAAGTGAATTAAGTGTGGATTGGATAAAGGGAAAACAAGAAATTGGAATTATAGGAGATCTATTGAAATAAATATTCTATTTTACAAGAATACTATTGGGAAGTAAGTTTTAAAATAGAAATTAGGAATAAGTATATATATATATGCATATATATAATTGCATAATGAAATGAAATGATATATACATATAAATATATACATAATTGCATAATGAAATGATATTTGATTACGAATTAACATAACAGATTTGGGGTGGGGGCCCTAGCTCGATTGGCTAAATCTTTCCTGTTGCAGGAAGTTGGTCACGAGGTCTAGTCTCCTCCACCACCGTGGTACTGGAGGGTGTGTCACGCCAACACCGCCAGTCATGCTAGAAAGTTTACCAAGCGCACTGTAGTTTATAGGGGGTTGTGCTACCTAATTCTTGCAATCTTTTAAAAAAAATTACATAATAGATTCATTTAGCAATCTATTTTTAATTTATAGAAGTGTTTGGAAATAGGAAGGTTGATCAACCTTTTGAGTTCATGAGATGTGAAGTACCGACCTTTCCTTCATCAAGTATGTCACCCTGAGATGGAATGCTCTTGGGCTGAGAGGCATATGAGTGCTCTCGAGCATGGTGAGGGAGGCAATATCCATGCATCTTATCAAGCACGCCACCCCTAAAATGGAGTGCTCATGAGCTGGGAGGCGAATGCGTGCTTTTGGGCTTGATCAAGGAGGATGGAACACCTCCAAGGTGGATTAAAGGATAGAGTGGACCTAAGATCCTGCAATGTTCATGGGCCAAGAGGCGAATGAGTGCTCCTAGGCTTGAGGGACTTCTCAAGTATGCCACCCTGAGATGGAGCGCTCATGGGCCACGAGGTGTATGAGTGCTCTAGGGCTTGAGGGTCTTCTCAAGTATGCCACCCCGAGATGGATAGATGAGGATCCACCCATGCTCTCGCAATACAAGGACAACTATCCTTGAGATTGCAGTTTGCAAATATTTTTAGTGAATTGCTAACATGAATGGCTATCAAAATATGCCATAGAATAATCATTAGTGATGTTAAGTTATTTTGAATTAACATGTTAATGATTATATGAACTATGGATCTAACTATTATGATGTTTTAGCTATTGTGTATTGTTCTCAATATTAAACTATTTTATGTATTAATTTGAATATAACCATGAAGTTGATACCTATTATTGCTAATATCAATTTTTAGTGTTTATTATTCTTTTGCAATCCGAAATTAAAGAATATCCCAAAAGGGGACATTACAAAGGAAGAGATGGAAGGAATGAGGAAGAGAGGGGTAAATAAAGCGAGAAAGAGATAGGAAGTCATACATGGAGAGGTAAAAAGAGAGATACGTAGGGGTAGAGAGAGATGGGGAGATAGGGAGAAAAAAAATGTATTAAAACTATGGAGAGATGGAGATAGAGAGGAGAGAAAGAGATAGGGGAGAGAAAGAGAGAAATAAAGATATAGATATAGAGGTCTAAGAAGAGGGATGGAGAGGGAGGGGTATTTAGAAATAAAGGGGGAGAGGAAGGAGAGAAATAGATAGAGATAGAGGTAGAGGGAGAGATAAGGATGGAGATGTAGGGAGGTAGGATATAGAGGAAAATAAAGAGGGAGGGATAAAGAGGTAGAAATAGAGATATAGAGGTAGAGATGAATATAGTGGGAGAAAGAGGGAGATAAATAAATAGAGAGATATAGAGAGGTAGATGGAGAGATAAAGATAGAGATAGATAAGGAGGTAAGGATAGAGAGGGAGATAGAAAGGGAGAGATAGAAAGGAAGCAATAGAGAGATATAGATGAAAATGGAGAGGGAGAGATAGATATATAGAGGTCCAGATAGAGTGATAGAGATATAATGAGATATAAGGAGGGAGAGGGATATATTGGAAGAGAAAGAGAGAGGGGTAGAGATAAAGAGATAAGAGGGAAGATAGAGAGGGAAGGAGAGGGGGGAGAGATAGAGGGGGGATAGAGATATAGGTAGAGAGGAAGGGAGAGAAAGATAGGGGAGAGATAAAGAGTGCAATATATAGAGGGAGATGGGAGATGGTAGAGGGAGAGGGAGACATATAAATAGAGGGAGATAAAGAGTGATATGGAGAAATATAGAGAGATAGTGAGATAGAGGTAGAGAAATTAATGGATAGAAAGAGATAGAGAGGAGTGAGGGAGATAGAAAGATAGAGATATAGAGTAGAAGATATGGAGGGAGAGATAGAGTGAATAAGAGAGAGGTAGAGATAATGAGATATAGAGAGGAAGAGGGAGAGATAGGGTGACAGAGATAGAGGTGGCAAGAGAGAGAGAGAGAGAGAAAGGAGGTGATAGAGAGAGGTAGCAAGAGTAAGCAAGAATGAGAGAAAGATAGAGAGGAGATAAAGATATGGAGGGAGAAACATGGAATACATGTGAAAGAGATATGAGATAGAGATAAAGAGAGGGAGAGAAATAGGGAGAGGAGAGAGAAGTGGAGAGATATAGAAAGAGGGATAGATAGAGATAGATATAACTTGAAAGAAAGAGAGATGAAAATGACGAGGAAGCGAGAGAGATAAAGATAGAGGGGAGAGGGATAGAGAGATGGAGAGATAAATATATAGAAAGGAAGAGAGAT
Organism: Sequoia sempervirens; assembly: GCA_007258455.2. Taxonomy (NCBI): domain Eukaryota; kingdom Viridiplantae; phylum Streptophyta; class Pinopsida; order Cupressales; family Cupressaceae; genus Sequoia; species Sequoia sempervirens. The sequence continues at coordinate 12,614 of VDFB02196713.1, read as the reverse complement.
GGAGGGAGAGGAAAAGAGAGGGAGAAATAAAGATGGAAAGAGGGATAGACAAAGAAAGTGGGAGAGAATGGGAAATAGAGAGATGGATCTAGATAAAAAGATAAAGATAGAGATAGGAAGTCGTATATAGACGTAGAGAGATGTATATGGGTAAAGAGATGGAGAGATAAGGATGTATAGGGAAAGATAGGAGGAGAAATATGGGGAGATGGAGAGGAAAATAGAGATATGGATATGGGTAAACCCACAAAAGTGGTTTACAATTCGAGTGAGGAAGGAAAAGTTGCAAAAAATTGACCCCATACAAAAAATTTAGGTTTTTGGGGATTCGAACAAACTTTTAGGGGTTTGTTAGAACCCCCCGAGTGAACCCATTAAATGTTGGGTCCCACATTTCCTAGCAAAACAAGCAAAGAAAATGGTTGTGGAAAGGTGGTTTGCTCGAACCGCCCTTTTTCCACCTACTCACCCTCTGGCACCAAAAAACTCCAAAATTTTGCCCTTCAAAGCTCAAGTTGAAGATGAAAATGGAGGAGACTTCACAAACCCAACTAGATAATGGTAGCCCTCAGAATGAGCTATCCAATAAATATAATTTTAATATGTTTTGGTTTTATTGTGTATTTGTTTTTTTAGTTTTACTAAACATAAGTTTTTCGCCAAAAGTCAAGCTGTTTGTTCTGCACATGTGGAAAAATAGCAGATTATCAAAAGTAAATAAAAAATATGAGTGCACCAGATATTGAAGTATTTGATCCAACCAAAAAAAAAATTGAATTTCGATACATACAAAAAAAGTTATGTTGTATACGATCCACCTATGTCTAAATTATAATTGGTTTGACTTCGAAACTTGATTAAGGAAAAATATTCAATAAAACACTATGAAACCAATTGGAAGCACTAGATATCATGGTTACAAATCTAAATTCGAGAAAATTATAATTTTATTCTTCATGGAAAAAAATTATGTTGTGTACGGTGAACGTCACTCCTTAAAAATGATGTTTACTAAAAAAAACTAGTTTTCGAAGAAGATGGAAAAAGAAGTGCAATCTAATTCCAAAAATTTTGAAAAAATATATTTAGAATCTACAGACAAAATGTCACAAATCACTAGTTTGCATCATCTTCAAATTCCTCACGGTTTAGCCGCTATAGGTGCCCGAAAGTGAAGATTTAATTAGAAAAAAATATTTTAGTGCCCAGTTTGGCCAAAAATTGTAAACCAGTATTATGAGATCACCCATATAAATGTCTAGGAAGAGGGGGGAGAGAGGGATGGATAAAGAGGAAGAGGTATGTAGAGATAGAGGAGAGAGGAAGCTAGAGATAGAGATAGTGATGGAGAGTGAGGGGGAGGGAAAGAGAGAGGTGAGAGGGATGAAGAGAGATGGAGAGATAAATATTTAAAGAGGGAGAGAGGAGAGATAGGAGAGGAAGAAATAGAGATAGAAAGAGGGAGAGGAAAAGAGAGGGGGAGAGATGGAGAAATAAAAATATAAAGATAGAGATAGGAAGTAATATACAAAGAGAGGAAGAGATATAGGGGTAAAGAGAGGAGTGATATTTGTGTTTCTTAAAAATGTGAGTGTATTATAAGACAAATGTACTATAATGCAAGATGTTATAATACACTCCATTTGTATCTATCTTGGGTATTGCCAACCCTTAAGGTGGGATTTGCCTTAGGCATCCAACTTGGGTTAGACTTGCATGTCAACACCCAAAGGCATGTTTTCTATAAATTGTAAAAATGTGACTAAATAACAAGCATAATTTCCATCATATTTGTACATCTTTTAATTTTGAGCTAAAAAATACCACAATAACATCAAACTCTCTTACCCTTCTAACCATATAATTTTTCTACATTTTCAATATGCTAAGGTTTGATTTTTAATTTCATTTGTTTAGTCTTCTATTTTTGCAAAAACCTATGTATAGTATTTTTGGCTTCATTTTTTATCCATTTACTCAAATTTAAAAGAAATTGTATTTTTGCATTCTAGAATCGATTTTATATGCATCCAAAAAATGATTTTTGATTAGTTTAAAAAATTTGATTTGCGATTATTTAAAAAAAAGGGAGGAGCACATTCAAGTTTTAACTTTTCAAGATGTGTCCACTTTGAAAATTAGTTCAAAAATCATAAATTCATTAAAAAATTACAAAAAAATAAAGCATAAACTACATAGTGTTAGCTAATTTTCCGCTAAAGCAATTTTAAAATATTAAAAGAAATTTAAAATTTTAGGGTGAGTCCATCATACACTATGATATATTTTTCAGAAAAAAAACAAAAGCACTTTGTGTGCTTCCTCTATTTGAACCCTTTAATCTCCATTTTTAAAAATAATTAGTAGTTTAGAAAGTAGATTCAAAGCACTATGACTTGTTATTGTCGTACCTTCAAATTTTGAACGTAATTATCTTCAATTTCTCATCCAAGGTCGTTTTCTATATATATCAGACAAAAAAAGGTCACTTAAGACCCCCTTTTGGTCCCTCGTTTCTATGACATTCCCTATATAGTCTTGAAGATAACGACCTCAATGCACTTTCATTAGGGAAGTATAGTCTTAAATGAGTGACCCAAGACACGAGTGGACCCAATGAGTCTAAGTCTCTAACTAGAGCATTTCCTATCTAGTTTTGATAAATGCCTATCCAATATAGATAGATGTTTATCCCATTTGGATGGACGTATGTCCTATATTGCCCTAAAAAATGGTTGTTATAATGTGCCTATGCTCAAATACTTTGAAAAAATATCATACCACTTTATTTCTATTTCTATCATCATAATCCATAATAAAACACCCACACATTTATAATCATCTAATAAATTCATCATGCATCCACTAATCATCATCCTTCTCTTCATCCCCATCTCATCTATTTCTCCTTAACATTCATTATTTCACTCAATTTATTCATCATTTTCAATCCCTTCCTCTATCACTCAAATTTGTAGCTATTCATATCTTTACTAGTATCAACCATGTCCATTTTGAGAGCATTCCTATATTCTTGGAGCCCACCCATCCTTTTAAGGGGGGCATCCCATCATCCAATTCAATTCCAAATCCTATCAATCACAAATCTAAATCATATCTAAGCATTGAACCATCCATAAAATATAATCTTAATCAATTCTCATATTTTTCTTGAGATATATTATTCCCACATCAACAACATTATAAATCATCCTCATGTTGTTATTAAGATATATCGCTCCCCCATCAACAACATTATCTATCATCTTAACGTTGTTCTTAGGATATATCATTCCCACACTAATAACATTATCAATCAATCCTTAATCTTTAACACTCGAGGCATTATCTATCACCAATGTCATGCCATCAAGTGTTTATGGCTACTTTTTTGGAAACCTCTTGCAATCGTAATTCCATTTCAACTAATGTCAAGCCATCAAGTGTTTGTAGCTATTTTTTGGAAACAACATTCCATCTTGCAATCGCAATTCCATTTCAACTAATGTCATGCCATCAAGTATTTGTAGTTACTTTTTGGAAACAACATTCCCTCTTACAATCACAATTCCATTTCAAAGAGGTACAAAATGTAGACATTGAAATCTCACATATGCCTCTATCTCAAAACTTAACAACATTATCATTCATTTACACATTAAAATAGTTCATTTTATCTTAATTAATCCATTTTATCAAAATCAAATTGATTATATTCAAATTCTAAAATAAAGCCAAATAAATCTATTATCTAAAAATAATTAAATAAAAATCTATGATTTACGCCCCATAATTAATTAAAACAATACCACATGCAATGATAGGTGGGCAGAAAGGGCCCACTATACCCTCCCTCCACCAATAGGAAGTTGACCTTGAAATATATTCGGCTTAAAATATTGAAGATTCGACAGCCCGTACACGCTCCTACAAATAATCAAATGGCTCACGACGCCAATACAAATGATTCACAACTCCCGTTGGCCGTTAGATCAATGCGATGGATGGTTGGCGGAGGCACAAAATGATTCCAACCCCCTATGTGATCGGTGCAGGTGGAGATCTCAATGAACAGAGCACTTGGCCTGTGCCACGAAGAATAGGGCCGCAGCATTGAAGACTAAACAATTAATTCTGCGAGAGAAGGATCAAGTCACTAGGACATGAGGCAAGACCGTATGAAGATATCTTAGATTAGTTATCAACATAGAGGGCCATGAAAAAGATACAGGGGAACGAAAGAAAGTTGGCAGAGGCCAAAGAATGAAGCCTCGGTTCCAACACCTAGGGTCATTTATCAATTGCCAATAAACCAGAACACTCGCAAAGAGCCGGTGAACTGTAAAAGTTTTAAAATGGAGCACAAAAAATGCACTACACCAACCATTAAAACTTGTGGCCTACTGATATTTCTCCTCTAGGGAAAGCTTCCAAGACAGCTTTCTCCTAGTTGCCTAGGCTATTTCCAATGATGAGCTAATAGTGCAGGAGATCTGATTCCAGAGAAGCTGGCTTTCAACTCAACACAGTTCCCAGAGGGGGAATTAGGCGAAGGCATCATTTAAAAACCGAAGGCATCATTTAAAAACTACTTGCTCGATATCTGATTTATGAGCTACTGATAAAGAGGATCTCTGTTGTCAATAAGTCTTACCATCTTCTGGACATCGACTACACCTCATTATCCACTCATCATGGGAACATGATTCAGAATTTTATTATTCATCTTAATTATTGTAGCAGGAACGCAAGCAACAGAACCATGTAACCCAACCTCAAATTGCTGGAAAAGTTTACTGGTCCCGTAAAATAGGGGTACCCTTAAATCTATGCCAATACTCTTTCCTTCATACCGCTATTATTGAATAGGAGAAATGTAAGAATATTAACATCTATGTTTTAAGTACGGTGACATAATTGATAAAGACTGCTTATTAGATCTAAAATATTTGTATTTAACACATTTCCTTCATCATACCCTATTGATAACAGAAGCAAGCATAAACATCATCATATCAAAGACTGCAAAGTATTATCTTTCCCTTTTAGCATAACAATGCGGAACTTTACACTAGTCAAGATATTCTTTAATTATCATATGACATTCATCCTAATATAGGCACAGATTTTACGGCTTTACAAGCCCAGCTGCCTTCCTTATGGGCAGGGCCCCATGTTTTACTTACTCTGTAACTTAGATTTGTCCGAGCTACACAGTTTCAAGAAGGTGATAGCCCATAGAGGTCCTTATTGCTAACCTTTGTCAAATATAAAATACCCCGGTATGTCAGGCCCAGCAATTCCATTGCAATCTATTGTCACATTGTAATTAGGTAATTTATCTATTTCAACTGCCAGTACTATTGTAGTAATTTTTAGTTTCAATTCAATTGTACACTTGTTCCACAAGTAAGTATTAGTTCATCAAACGAAGTATACAGGAGAATTTTCAAAATTAATGGCAGAATTAACAGATCACTAATTTCTTAACGTTTAGTCCAATAGGAAAACTGCGAATCTGTCACAATAGTATAAACTCTAGGAATACGTGCAAGGTTTTCTATCATTCGTGGAAATGAAGTTTATTTGACAGTCAAGATGAAGTGCGAATTGATTAACAGACAATCCTCTCTCATGGTCTGAAACCAAATCATTCTATTATAAATGCAGTGCTCAAGAGAGTAACTCGGACCTTCACACACCTCCCTTGCATCAGAAACATTAGAACATAACCTGTTAATGTCTAAGAGAACATTTCATGAATCTCGTTGCAACCACTATACCCTTCCACTGAGATAGTGCTATCAAAATACAAATGCCATTGAGGTCTTAATCTTGTAGGTTCCTTAGTCTTTGAATCTTGTCTACAACTTACTGATGTATGATCTTCATCTATTTGACAATGTTCAGTCCTTCAGGGAATAATGGTAAAACATTGAGGACAATAAGAGTGGGTATGATTTGGCGTAATTTTAGTTATTAGCATAATAGAAATCATGGACATCTTGGAAGGTTGTATTGAGATTTAAGGGTCTCGGCAGCAATAACAGAGCAGAAAGAGGGCTAGAGGGGATTTGTCTTTTCCAGCAATCTGTTGCAATCAAAACATATAGAAGAATAATTTATCCTTACTTCAATGTATCTCCTCTCCATTCTAAATGAAGTTTAACCTTCAGCCAAGCTAGTCAGTTTTATTTGAGTGGGATAGAGCTATGTGATCTGAAAATGGATTGAGGAAGTTGGTCAAAGTGGTCTTATTCGGTCAAAAGGGAGCCTTTTGAATGCATTAGAAACTTAAATTTGTCAGAATGCAGGACATCGCAGAGCATGAGGAACTGTAGGAAAGTCAGGAGGGTGTCAGAATGGTATGGGACATCTTTGGGAATCTCTGAAACAAGTTGTAGATCTTAGAGGGACTTCGAAATCCCAATTTGGTGAATTCACTGCTCATAGGCAGCAAATGCATTAATTTTAAATACTGCAGCAGACAGTTGTCCTGCTGTGGTGGATGTAAGTATACAGTAGCGAATGAGTCATCTACCACATTGAATGCGCAACCGCCGCTTGGCAGAACTGGAAAAGGCATCACAGTTCCGACAGCATTAGGAATACAAGGGATTTGTCAGTTGATATTGCTTTTATTTAGTCTTCCATTTCTGAGGCTGGAGATCTATAGGAAAGGTGAGTGAATTCATTTGACAAGTTTTTAGTGTGTGACTCATGAGAAAAATATCATGTAGTTCTTGTTGAGAGAAGGTGAAAAGGGAGGTTTTTGAAGGTGCTGAGAAGATTGTAGGTGTCAGGAGCTGGTACTTATTCACTATGGAGTTCTGAATATGCCCTAGAGGCATTGCAACACCATTGTAACTTGGCTGAGATCCTGAAACAAGGCTGTTGCTGGAGTTTTCTCCCTAATTTAGAGTTTCTCCAAGGTAATTCTTATGTTTAATTGCTGTAACTTGATTGAGTTCCTAAAATAAGGAGCATAGCTTGCTCTTGCTATGAGTTTTCTTCTTGACTTCATCCTCTTAACTTGGCTACGATTCTCAAACAAGGGGCATTGCTCACTCCTGATGGAGTTTTATCCCTGATTTAGAGTTTCTCCAGGGTAATTCCCGTCTTCAGTTTTTTGTTCATGTGATATTTTGCATATTTTCCTTCTATTATGAACTTTTTTATGCTTAAACACTTAAATGAACATTGATAACTATAAGGGCCATCTAAAGAGATAGTTTACAGTGTATTACGGGAGAGTGAGTTGACATTGTGAGTGTCCATAGTTGGTGAACAAAGCTTGAGGGATACTTCCCCTATTTACAGATCAAGTTGGTATCAAAGTATATTCTTTTCTCTAGGGAAAGTGTTGGTATGCATAGTGATAGGTTATGCCCTACATAAGATTGATTGGGTGTGATTTATTTCCTTACAAGCATGAGGTTGGGTCTAGGGAATGGTTGAAAAGACCAAGAATGGCAAGGGAAGATGATAGTGAAGCACATTTTTGGAAGTTGGAAGGAGATATTGCAGGGATTTCGTCAATTGATTTTGCTTTTTAGACATTTAGTCTTTCAATTCCAAGGTTGGAGATCTATAGGCAAGGTGAGTAAAGTCCTTTGACAAGCTTTTAGTGTGTAACTCATGACAAACCTCCATGTTCATGTTGTTCTTGGTAAGAGAAGGTGATAGAGCAGGTTTCTGAAGTTACAAAGAAGGTTGTAGGTGTTAGGAGCTGGTGCTTATTCATTGTAGAGTTTTTGAATACATCCTAGAGGCATTGTAACACAATTGTAACTTGGTTGAGACGCTAAAATGAGGAGCATAGCTAACTCTTGCTAGAGTTTTCTCCCTAATTTAGGATTTATCCAGGGTAATTATTGTGTTTTGTCTTTGTTCATAAGATCTTTTGCATATTTTCCTTTTGTTATGCTTCTCCATGCTTAAACACTTAAATGAACATCAATAATTGTAAGTGTTAGAAGATTAATCTTTACTTGGTAAAGGTTATTCTTTAATTGTAATTTTATTAACTTGTAGGAATATTCCAAAGGAATCCCTACAAGTCTTTTGTCTTTTGTCATCTCACACATGTGTGAGGATGGCTTATTTTTAATTCCTTTATTAAGGAATATTTGTAACCACCTCCTTAAGAGGTGACACTTTGCACACACATAGATGAATGGTGGCATTCATTGAGTTGGGAGTTACATTCTAACTCCTCATTCTCACCTCTACTTATTGAGGTGCCTCTCCTCTCATTCTTCAAGACTCATGCAAGCAAGCTAAGGCTAAAGCTCTCTCTCTTTGTATTATTCTTTAGGCATTTTGCCTCCATTCATAATATTGGGGTTTTTTCTTGTTTTTTCCCCTTAACAAATTCTTGTGTCTCTCTTGCTTTGGTGGTGCTTGGTTTGGCTACTTCAACTTATTTGGTAATCTCTTTCCTTAAAACAATTGCTCTTTATTAGTACTTTCCATTGCTCTTTTTTATTTCCTTTCGATGAAGTGACAAAGAAAGATATAGTTTATAGTGTATTAAAGTTTGCGTTAGTGGATTGACACTGTATCTATAGTTGGTGAACAATGCATCAAGAATACCCAATCTGTAAAAACCATTTTTCATCTGTAATTTTATAAATGTGTTGTATTAGAATTGAATAGATTATAGTTAATTTACACTGTACGTTGCATTTCCATTTTCTTTAAATATGTATATAAAAATCAATTTTCTTCTCCTCAAGCTGCATGGTAAAACATAAGATTTCCTTTACTCCATATAAGTTTCTTTTTTGATACTTTATAGGTACAACTTTCCCCGGAGTCCTACTAAATTGATTCCCTTCTATGGAGGCCCAGAATATCATGACTAACATCCTTATGTTGTAGGACAAAGTCAAAGTAAGTTTGCTTGATGTTCTCATATTGTGATTATATATATGGTACAGATAAGGTTGGCTGCCACCTTTGTTTTAATTGATTTTAGCAAAGTATTTCTTGAATTTCTTTTAAAGGTATCACTAAAGTACTACATAATGTGATTGACTTTTATTTTTTTGATAAGAAGATGAAGAGTTTTCAAAATAGTCCAAACTGCAAGCAAGGACTAACAAAAGAGACCATCTAAAAAAAATACTTAACCAACATCAGAAGACACCCATCTAATAGCAAAAAAATAATTGGAAAAAACCATAATTAAGAAGTCAAGATAAGGTATTTGATAACTGTAAGCAAGGACTAACAAAAGAGTCCATCTAAGTAAAAAATAATAATAATAACCAACATCAGAAGACACTCAACTAATAGCAAAAAAATTAAAATAAAAACCATAATTAAGAAGTCGAGATAAGGTCCTCGAATAAGCTGCTTGGAGCCACAAAGATCTGAAGTGCACTGGAAGCCATCTAATATATCTTTTTTTGTTTCCCTAGAGCAAATTTCTTTCTTATTCAGTCTCCCTCTCTTTGATACCACCCCTAGGTCAGCAATTTGCAAAGAACTTCAAGTAGAGCACATAGCTAGCTTCAAACGACTTATTTCAACAACCTATCCTCCATGTGATTCTGGCAAAACTTCCTTCCTACAACCTCTCTTGACCAATTGTTAACTTCTCCTTCTTTAGGACTTGCTGACGCTGCTAGTTTATTGTGAACTAGGTGGATTTGAACCTCCTTCAACACAACTTTCTCAAGATTTTCCCTCTGAACCTTTTTCTCCATATCATTTGGTCATTCTTTTTGGCCAAACAAAAACTCGCAACGTGACAATATTCTAGCAATTCTCATATTCAATCTTTTCAACCCATCTACCATACTTAGAAGACAAGATGGGAGATGAAGGCAACTCCTTATGAACATTAGCATTAACACAAAGTCTTTCAAAAACCATAGGTCTTTTGGACTTAGTAACAAGAACAAAAGCTATGAGTTGCCCAATTGATTTATTATAACCTCATATTCCCAATATTTCAATGGCAAGTATAGGAGTTAATATTCTCCTTCTCAGGATTAAACCCTTGTTTCTTTTTTTAAATAACTCTACTCTTCCTAGAAACCCAGGTCCATCAAGAAAGGTGTGAACAGAGTCTTCTTGATTTGAAAAGTAAAATAAGAAAAAATCTCTATACATTGAACTTTAAGTTTCTATTTCCTGAGGACTCAACTTCTAATTAGATCAATATTAGGCCCAGATCCATGAAACTTCCCAATAAGATTGTTAACAAGTCTAGAGGAAGATCTATAAACAATAAATTTTCCATGCCACCAATGGGATTCAACACAAAAAACAAAAACCGAGGACCAGATTCCTTACCTTTGACTAGTTCTCCCCAAGAATTCTGCCATAACCTATGATCTGGAACCCAGAAATATTTTTCCTTGGTTCCGATACGGAGAGACTAACTCTAGAAGCTTCATCATAGCCTTGACCTGAAGTACCATTCACCACAATAACAATCCTTTCAACTTGCAGGTCTGAAGCCTGTTGCACCAGGACACTATTCTCTTGCAAACTAGCTTACTGGAAGAGAGAAGGAAACCACACTTCAGGCCCTGGACAGACTTCTTAATAGAATCCCCTTATCAGAATCCTTCCCCAGCTTAATCTCAACTTCCTTGGCAGCGCCAAGATCTTCCCCTAAGGCAGCCAAAACTCCTTACAAGAGGCTCTACAAGAATGGTGCAAATTACCATTCCTACAACCCTAAAGGAGGTGATGCTCAACCGAATGACACTTTTCCTGCTTCAGAATAGCTGAGGAAGCCAGAATATTACACAGAAATTCATAATCTGACTCGCCCAGATAATCATATTCTGAAGCACCCAGAGAAACATAACAATTCCTGGAAACCACTGACTGCATCATTTACACCCTCCTCTGCAATATCATTATCCTCATCTCCCGCTTCGCCTTCATCCTCGTCCTTCTGCTCTGTTCGATTCGAGCCCTTTTCTGCCCGTTGTGCCGCTCCTGTTCGACTTGATTTTGAGTTTGAAATACCTCATCTAAAATTGAATTGCTTGAGGTAACAAGATTTAGGCTATTCTTTGCCGAGTTACCTGTTTTACCTGACAATGAGAAAAGTCAATTAACTTGTTTTTCTTGAAAAATATTTTACACTTGAACAAAATAAATTTGTGATTCTGAATAAAGATTGAAACATAAAATTTTGGTATAAGGGAAGAGAGTAGCGATGGGTAGGGTAACCTTGAGCGAGGGTCCACAACATCGATGTCTAAGTTGACTAATTTTTTTTGCCACGTGCCTTCACTGTCGAGCTGGTATTTGAAATAAAAAATGGCCTGATTTGAGCACGCTTTCCAAGGTTTTGGGGGTGATTTCCAAAAACTGCCAAAAAAGATAAAAAATTAGGCATATACCTTTCGCGGACATCTGTATGACCGATTGTTGTTTGGCACCACGCCAGTACTTGCATATGCATATTCTAGTTAATGCTCATTAACTGCAACACACTCCCCGCCGTCGGCCTTAACGCCAAGCACCTCGGCATGCACACCATTCGCTTGGTCTTGCATTATGTTCATGAAACACCCATTAATGAGACATAATTCATTTTCAGCGGTTCCATTGAGAACCAGCTCTGGTTAGGACGGACGCCGACGGTGGTGAGGCCATGGCCAAGTGCTTGTGATATAGTTTTCATGCTTATAGTGCGTATCTACACCATATTCAGTAAAAGGAAAATATATATCTTCAAGATACGTAGGTGAGGTTGTCTTCCAACCTCACTCAGGCAATAACTATGCATTACAAAATTTTAGTAGGTTTTTCTTGCAGTTTTCTTGCAGCTTATTCATGGCTGACTATCTGTATATGTGACTATACAGATACATATAGGCATATATATGACCGACTATTTGTAAATGTGTGTATACACAGATATATATGCATATAAATGTATATATATGCATATATATCTATGTATACACATATACACACAGCAACGGCCTGCAAATGAAATTATCTAGCAATAATAGAATTATATAATGCAGGACCATGTGTATATTTGAGAATACAATTATATATATGTATATATATGGCCGACTATTTGTAAATGTGTGTATACATAACAATGGCCCAAAAATGAAATTTTCCAGCAATAATAGAACTATATAATGTCGGACTATGTGTATATGTATATACACACATATACACATAGTACACCATTCAAATATAGCTTACTTTGCATTTTGTACCTCTGTAATTTGCATATGTATAGTGGCAGTATGTGTGTTTCTCAGCTCAACAGTGAAGGCTTTCATGCACCTATGTTTTAGCCAGCTCTTTCGACCGATGCCGTGAACCCCTCACTCAAAAATTCCCGACCCCCATCGTCCACTCTTCCCTGTCCTTCGTCTCTGCTTCAAATATGACTGATTTAGGGAATAGTCATATCCATTTATAGAATTCACCTAGTCAATTTCGTAATCATTTTATTTTTTTAAGTGACTAATCATTTATACGATTTTCTTAGTCAATTTAGTAATCATTTTAATTTTTAATTGACTAAACATTTCTTTTTACATTGATATAATATTCAACATCTTTATATTAGACTAAATAATAAAATATTATGTATGCATGTATGCACACATACATAC
>VDFB02196712.1:0-10870 GCA_007258455.2 Sequoia sempervirens | reverse complement strand
TGCAATTGATTTTTCTTTTCCTTGTTTGATTTTGAATATAAATCTGAACGCACTTTAATACTGGCAAAGTTAAAGCACTATTTTCCGTTGCTTGTACTAGTATGCATGCCACAGAACATGATCTTGTTTTTCTTGTTCTTGGTAATTCCTTAATTAGCAGCTAAATGGTAAAAATCTTTACTCTTATCTTCGTAGCCCAAAAAAATGTAAATGTGATTTCATGCTAGTAGGTAAGAAAATGAGTCTTTGATAATCATTTGTCAGGGGTCATACTATTAAAATTTATAAGACTGTGGGGATTGGTTCAGAGTATTGAGTTATGATTAAATGCATGCATCTTTGTCATTGAATATTTTGTTGTCTTGAAAAATATATTCTTGTAAACATGGTTTATTAAGTTGCTTTTAAAGCTAAATATAGTTGATCCAGATACTATAGTTGTTGGATATTTGCAGGTTGAGCCATCACCGACAATAGGCAATTTCCCACTTATTCCTATCAAACAAGAGAATGCAGATAAGGAAGGTGGATCAAACTTTGTCTTCAAACCATATCCAAAGGTGGCAATCCCTTTCAAGTCTTGTAGGTTTTTCAACCTGATTATTTGTTTTATACACACTTGTATACTTAGAATTTATATATAATTGTCAATATTTCTTGCAAGCAATGTAAAAGAGCTTTTTATTATCTCTTTTTGAAATTCTATTAACATCAATTATGTGGACAATGTAAGCTACGGGCACCATCTTTGGAATCACTCGTCAAGAGTTTATTTATTTGGAATCCTTTCGGATTTGACTAGTCAAGTCCAGGCAGTGTCATGCGTCAAACTGGAGATTTAGTAAGGAGTCCATTTGGCGTTTAATTTCAGGAAAACAAAAAAATTTAAGAAAATTCGCCTAAATATAGGTAGTTGTCTTCTAGCTGTCGTCTGTAATTTAATAAGCAGTACATTATTTGCAGAGGACAGCTAGAAGACAACCACCTATATTTAGGCGAATTTTCTTAGAATTTTTTGTTTTTTATGGACTCATTAAATTTCCACTCTGACCCATTGACACTTGGCAACAAGGAGCACTCCCCACTAAATAGCTTCCCAATTTCTCAGCGATTTTTCTAAACGGCTCTCTACATTCTTTGAAGATATTATGAAGGCTGGGAAAGGAGGAGATGGCAAAGACAGTAACAAGACCTCGACAAGTAGTAACCATTGCTTTGGCAGTGATAAAAATTGGTCCCTTACATCCTCGTCGCAGCTGTCTCCTCCTCCTCCTCTAATGTGGAACAACGCTTTGGAATCTGCAGATGGGAAATTGTTTCACAGTTTTCCTGAATACGATACTTTGTCTAGGTCGGCCTCTGGATCACAGCTTCACTCATTGAACATTGTCCCAAATCTGGCAATGCCTCTTTCATCATCTTCTACTAGTGATTTGCACTCTCTTGAGATGAAGGAAGAAGAAAATACACTGGCCATTTGTTTTCCAAATGAGTTTCCATTGAATTTTCACATAGGACGAATCACTGAAACTCTGCAAAGTGCTGCTAGTGTGAGAGCCAACCGAAAGAGAAGAATGGCCAGGAAGAGGCGAGTGGGTAGTATGACTATGGAAATAAATTTGAACCAGAATTTCTTTCAGCAATCTCGTTCTTTGGCTAACATAGAGGAATCTCAATCCACTGTCCACCGTCATAAGCCTAGAGGTCGAGGTTACAGTGAGAACAACGTAGACCTGCAGGAAAATGATCAGGTGGGTATGATGGATTATTTCACTTTAATGGGTTTTTTTTTGTTTTTGCTACTGAGAATGCTAGTGTATGGAAAATTTGAAGATGGTAAGGTGGGTGGGAAGAAAATGCTACTGTTTAAAGCCTTGATATCCATTATTTTCAATCCGAGTCTTTGCAGGAGATGGTGAAGAAAGATCTCAAGTTTCTTCTCCAGAAGGAGCTCCGAAACAGTGATGTAGGGTCTCTTAGAAGAATTGTGCTTCCAAAAGTGAGTTCAAGTTTTTTATAGAAATTTTTTTTTTTAACATTTTTCTTGGGATTTCTGCCATTTAGAATGACAAAGTTGGAGTATGTGTTCTACTAATGTTTTATTTAATGGAAGAAGATATCTAGGTTTTTGTTTTGGTTTGAGGAGAATTAAATAACAGAAAGAATCTCCATAAACACTGCAATATTTTTCTAAATGGAAAATTTTCAGAAAGAAGCTGAAGCCCATCTTCCCACACTTACTGCTGGGGAAGGAATTCTCCTACCAATGGATGATAATGATGGCACAAAAACATGGAACTTCAAATACAGGTTTTTATCAAAACCCATTTTGACCTAATTTTTTTCTTAGTGTTATTTGCATTTTCTTGAACTTCATTGAATCTTATACTATATCAATGAACTCAAACAGTGCTACTTCTTTCTAGGTTTTGGCAGAACAACAAAAGCAGAATGTACATCCTGGAGAACACAGGTGTGAGTATATACAATGTTTCTGTATTATCCATAACTGTTGTCATTTAAACATAAATATAAATCTAGTATTTTTGCAGGAGACTTTGTAAAATCACATGATCTTACTCGTGGAGACTTTATAATGGTTTATAAAGATGCTGCTAGAGGAAAATATGTAAGAAAATTTTGGGTTGATATTACTGTAAAATGTTTTCATCCATTATCAAAGAATATGCATAGAAATTCATGGTAAGTACACTGTGGAATGTTTTCTCTTATAGGTAATAAGAGGAAAGAAAACTGGAACAAGTCAAGAAACCTCAGGCAATTCTAGTGAAAGAAACATAATTTGCTCATCCTCAAATGCAATAGAAGATGGTAATGTTAAATCTGTCAATGAAAATGCCAATGAGGTGAGCAGCAATGTTAACAATGTGTCTCTATCAACAGTGGAAAGTGAATACATGGGTTTTACTGTGGAGGATGTTAACAATGTGTCTCTATCAACAGTGGAAAGTGAATACATGGGTTCTACTGTGGAGGATATATTCTATAAATATTTTGCAATAGATTTTGCTACTGGCATACCCTATTCTCCTAAACTGGAATCCATTCCAAGTTTTGGCTCTGATGAAATGTCCAGTGAAGAATTTTGGAATAATTAATTGCCAATGCAATAGAGTTATCACTTTGATGAGAACATATATTTTGTTGCTGAATTCCAAGGGAATGCCAACTAATTTGGGCTGGAATGTCATCAGTGATATCACTTTGGAGAATTCAAGATTGATATTGTATTCTAACGGCCAGTTTAGAGGAGATATTCGCTCAATTTCTTTTCCAGCTTATCAATTTTGTCAAGGAAAAACATAGCATTTTTCCTTTCTAAATTTATGCTTTGCCGGCTACTAATATTTTGGTTTAATTACCACTTTTGGTGTGAAATTCCTTCCTCAAAGTATTTTAGAGCTATTTGTCAGCTCGGTTTTGAACCTCAAACTATTGATACTGCTGTACTGTTGGTTACTGTAATACATTATGAATAGAACTTATGTAATTGTGAAAATATTTTAGATTTTCAGTCTCACCATAACATTTTGTTATGTTTTTAGATTTGAGATATAACTTTATAATGTTATAAAAAAATTGACAGGCAGCTGCCTCGAAGAGAATATACTAATATATGGAGGAGTGGATATTTTTAGCTGAGAGGCTTCTACGGTGGAAATTAAATCTTTGTTAACTTTTTGGATTTTTTTAAAAATTGACAAAATATATTAATAAGGAGGAGTGGATATTGCCAACGCCAGTTGCATGAGTTGAGTTGGCAGAGGAGTGGAAAATAAATGAAAGAAATACTGACAACATTTGAAACGGTTGATAGCAATGCATCCGGGCAACCACAATCCACATTTAATCGCCCAGTTGGCGGTTTCCCCAGGTTTCTTCTTTGTTGTAACCGTTTCTTCTTGTATATTTTTTTTTGGCAGAAGGCTTTAACTTGAAGTGGCCGCTTCAAGGTGTTTGGCAAAGGCGTCTGTATTGGTTTCGTGGCATCCGAGGGTTTCGTTGAGCAGAGGCCACCTGGTAAAAGGGCGCAACCTGCCGAAGATGATCTCCCCTCTCCCTTTCCTGATTTTACCTTTTTTGGGTTATGCTTAACGAGCAGATCTAATGTTTTAGCTCAGATTTTGTTTATTTGTTTGGCCGTTTCTATTATTTCTATTTTATGAATAGATTTCACATGTAATCGGTAGTGAGTTTTCACATTTCATTATCCGTATCTTTGCTTCAGATTTCACCAAACTGGCAGGGGTACGGGGAGATGCGCTTGACCCTAAGCGGTTTCAGAAGCTAGCTTTGTCAGATGGATTGCTCTCTAGAGCTGATTTCGGGGTTTGCATTGGTAATGAATATTGTATGGCTTACGGTTTTATTGTGTATGTGTGTGGGGTTTTGGGATTTCATGAATTCAATGTGATTCAGACATCGAATTCTGGTTCCTTTGTTTATGCGATTGATTTTTCTCTTTTAAATATGTATGAGAGACTCGAAGGAGTTTGCATTGGAGCTTTTTGACGCCTTGGCACGAAGACGTGGTTTACATGCGCAGTCAATTAGTAAGGAGGAGCTTTAAAGTTTCTGTTTGGAAATTTCCGACCAAAGCTTCGATTCTTGATATGTAAGAATGTTATAGTCAAATTTTTAAATGCAAAATACCCTAATTTTTGTGCATTAAGAATCCAGCAAATTGCAAATTAGAGTAAAGATTTTTCTCTACAATCCAGGAACTAAAGTCTAGAATTTTAGGCTCTCACTGTGGATTTTAACTATTTGAAACACGAATCATTTGAAAACTGGTGCATATTTTAATTAATATAATTAGAGTTTTCTAATTTTTAAATTTACTATTTCATATAAAACTAAGTTTTTAAATTAATATACTTAGAATTGAAAATATTGAAAAATCTTTTAAAAAGAAAAGTATGTTGGATGTCATTCTAAAATATTTTTTTTATAATAAAATAGAAATAAAATAGATTTTTAAATTAATTTACTTAAAATTAGAAATATTGAAAAATCTTTAAAAAAAGAAAGTATGTTGGAAGTCATTCTAATGTATTTTTTTGTTAATAGAATAGGGGAGAGGGGCCTATAGTGGAGCACCCTAACTTCACGTTTCTCAAAATCTTATGTGGAAATTTCAAATCACTCCCAATTTTGAACAGTAGTTTATTTGGCAACTTAAGTGCTTCTATACTTTGTTTTAGGACCACATCATCAAATATGATGCCACATCAACATACTTTTTGTTGAGGTATCCAAAAGGCCCAAAAGTGCGTGAGACCCACAGTTGGTGCACTAAGTCAGGTTTATTGGTGCACCTGGGATGTGGCATCATATGATTTTGTCGTATTTCTGTGTACTTTACTAGATATAAAGTGTTTTTACAATTAGATAATAATGTGCTCCACCATAAGACCCAATCGAGGACCACACTTCTTATCCTCAATTATAGACCCCTCTCCCCTATAAAATTATAAAGGAATGAAAAACAATTATCTTTTCTAAAAAATATAAATAAATGTATTTAAAATTGAAAACTTAGAAAATTAAATTAAAAAAATTCTAAATTTACTATAACACATAAAAAAATATTTATTTCTTTTAAAAAATCAAAAACATTTCAAAAAGAAAAACCATTCATATTGAAAATATATTATAATTCATAAATATATAATATTATATTATATTAGGGTAATGTCTCATGGAGAGCTTGCAATTCTCCTTAAAATTTTAAGCTCCAAAATTTAAGGAATGAATTGTAGTGCTTTGTTTAAAAAATAATAAATAAATCAAAATTCTCTCATTTTTATTTTCTAATAAGAATTTGAAATTTTAGATGAGAGATAAATGGCATAAAAATTTAAGTTGTGTTCCCTAGCCCCACCCCCACCCCTCACCAAACCTAAAATATCCCCGCTAATAGAAGCTCAAGCCTCCATGGACTATACAATTAGATTATATATTATTTATTATATAATATAAAATTATTTTTAATAATAAACATATTAAATATTATAAGTATTTAGTTAACAAATTATTGTAAAAATTAAAATAAAAAATAAATTACTATAAAATTAAATAGTAATACTCTAAATCTAGCCCATAATGGTAACACTATTTCTAAACCCCATTGCTAATTCTAAATCTATGTACTAGCATATATATTATTTTTAATTAATTTTCTCACATAAAACTACAATAGATTCCTCAAGAAGGATATCTCTCTACATATTTTATATATATTATTAAAATTTATTTATTTAGCATATATATTATTTTAATGAAAATATTAATTTAAAATAGACGCCTTGAAAAAGATATCCCTCTATGTATTTTATAGATGTTATTAAAATAATATATATATATATATATGCTAGTATTATAGACAGAGATACAAACATCTATATAATCTGACTTATTTTCATAAAAAAAAATTATATTATGAACACCTCATTTTCTTGGCTTGTGAAGTGTTTGCTAAGAGTAGGTGGAAGAGTAGATGATAAAAGCAACCAACAAGAAGAAGAGAGTCTCTTACGAGTGTTTCAGTTCCCTAGGCCTACAATTTGACATCACAACTAGGGTTTGAGGGAATCAATTTTGTTGGGGATAACCCATTTCTCTATGTAAATGGAAAATACTTGTAAAAAAAAATAAAATATTTTAACATACTAGCTAGAATGGATTTGAATTCTAATTGTTGTTTTTTTCTTTTTTTGTTAGTAGAAAATAATTTGTGATCAACTTATTAACTATTTTGTAGGTATTTTAACTATAAGACAAATTTTCTCTAGCTATGGTTGATGGCAATAGAGAATTGTCAATTTTCTCCTCCATTTTCTCGTTTTGGCTTTCTAATTGGTAGATGGTTAAGAAATTTGTAGTCGAATGGAAGATCTTTGTCACACTTCATAAAATGTTGAGAAACCAAACCCTCATCTTCTCTAAATTGTACACCTGCAACATTTCTAGATTGGGTAGTTCCCAAAAGAACTCCTTTCCCTCATCCGTCTGATTTCTTGGTAGGGATTCTTTAATTAAATATACTACACAAGTATATTTAATTAAATAATCCCTACCAAGTTCCCATAATCTTGCAATAACCCCAATTCTAGACACAAAGTAGTTTGTAAGAAGTTGTGACAAAGCCCAAGAATACTCTAAGATAATAATGTCTAATTAAAATCAACAATAATCAATCATTAAGCATGATAATATGACTCTAATGTTTATATTACACATATAATATTTATAGGGTTTGAAAACATAACATATGTACTTTGATTTATTAATATATTACTTACAAATAATAAATTATTTTTTCATGATTTTCCACACACAACTCAAATTATTATTCCTCAAATCAATCTAAAATAAATTAGCCTTGGAAACAATAGACAAGCTTATCAAAAACCTATAATCATAATAAAATACAAAGGTGTATGAACTGTAGATTTTTGGCACCAACTTGCTTTCTAACTCTCCTAGGGTTTTTCACCTAGAAGGAGAAAAGTGGGCCAAAAATGCTAACTAGTTCATTCAAATATGTTAAAATAGGGTTTATTAAACTTAAGTGTAATGAAATAAATGCTATGAATTGATCTAGAAAAGTGTTGATGAATGCAAAATTAAAATCTAAATGATGTTTGTGTTTGCAAAACTAAAATCTAAATGATGTTTGAAAACACAGTGATGTGTGCAAATAAACCTAAAAGAATGAATGAAAATGCAAACTTTAACTAAACAACAAGTTATTTCTAGAAAGTGTGCACCTGATAAATGACTAAGAGTTGTATACAAAATCTAGAAAATGACTGAATCTAAAACTTTATCTTGACTTGGACTCATTCGCCACCCATGGCGAATTAGTCCATAGTCAGATGTTTTTTTGTCTGAAAACCTGTTTCTGGAACTCTAAAAACTAGATCTAAATCTAACTCAACTTTTTGCCTCAAGGTGGATTCATTCACCAAGCATGGTGAATCAATCCACTTTCTAATTTCTGCAAGTACAAAACTCAGATCTGCACCTTGACACCTGTATAACATTTTTTGAAGGAAACCCGATTTCAGATCTCAAATTTTTTTTGCAAAACAAATTGAAATTGTTTGTCTAATGGGGGGTTTTCCTTAGTCAAACCCCTAAATGGGTAATTAAACCTTGAATAGAAAGAAATTTAAATGAAACCCTATCCTTAGATGTGTTAAAGACAAGGAAAGTCTGAATCAATGACAAAACCCTATTCTATTGCTCTAGAATAGGACATGCAAATGATAAACAAAATGATGCGAGATCTCAAACCCTAGAAACCTTACAACACCTTAAAATATGATTAAAATGACATGTAAATGATTGATATGTAAATGCAAACCTTAGTCTGAAGGTACGCTGAAAATGGAAGCACTAGGAAACCAAGTCCTTAGGCATGATTCGGTGGCTAGTTGTACCTCTTCACCCTAGATTTCTTTGTGAATCACAATAGGAATCCATTGTCAAACCCTTGCAATGTAAATACTTGATAACAAAGTGAGCTTCAAGACCTACAAAAACCCTAGTTTTCTTTCCTAAAACTTCAACTTTTGTTGATACAAAGTTGTTGTAGAAAGTAATTTATGAATTGCTCTTGAGAGATAATGAAAGATAATGCAAAATTGACCAAAAGATTGTATCAAATGGCCTAAAACAAGTATTTATAAGAAATCACTACTTAATTTCCCATTAATTAGACCTAAGAGGTTGACATAAATTGGAAATGAAATAAAATTTATTCATTTCCCGCTCAAATTTGAACTTTCCCTCAAAAGGGGACTCATTCGCAACTCTTGGTGAATGAGTCCACCCAGAGTGCACTCATCCACCGAAGGTGGCAAATGAGTCCAACTACTACTTTTTAGGGTGGTCTTTGAGATATAATTCTTTTAAATGCTATTTGTTGGGTTTTTATGTTATTTCTTAGGTGAAATATGCCTCTAGATCACAATTAATTGGTCAAAGGGGCCTATAAATGTTGTTTCAAAGAGAAAATGATGTAAAAGGACTCAAAAGTAGGTCTAATCATGCGTGAAATTGCCTCTTTTCTCAAGAAGGGCCAATTTTCTATGGCACATTTAGCCCCCACTTTAGCGCCCATATGATTCCATATGAAAGCTAAAGGACTCTAAACAATACACCTTATTACATAAACATGATACTCATTCAAAAGAATGAGAGAATGAAGCCTCCAATGTAGTTATCTGCATAACCACAACATTAAGAACCACATCCTACAACACAATTTTGTTAATCGCCCAAAAATCCCTATATCTAACTACTAGAAATCTCATTCGAGGGTAGATGTATGCCCCCTTTGATTTTGCTTGCTTTATGGAGGTGGAATCAATGTAGCAATCTAGCCACATCGAAGAAGAACATCATATCATTGGGAATTTCCAAGTACTATGCCACATAACGATAGATGAATTATGATGTCAAGTGCGGAATCATGGTTCCAACACATAAAACGGTGCCGAAAATAGATTACCCTAGCTTTCATTATGTTAATTTAAAGAACTACACAATATTCCCTAGAAAAGTAAATATGGATAAATAAAGTGAAGAAAAAGTGATTGAAATAGGAAAAGAACATGTCACTTACTATTCATTTTACCTTTCATGTAGCATGATAGTGACATGGGAGAAGAAGAAGATTCCACTCAGACGAGATTACATTCCTTCACGACTGGACGATCTTCGCGGGGAGGTGGCACACGGTGAGCTGCATCATGAGGTGAGTCAATTTTGCAACATTTGTTTTGTGCCATGATGATGTTTTAATGATGTTTGTGCATAAGATAGGATAAATTTAGGGTTCTTGGAAAAAAGTTTGCAAAGCGTCCACTTTTTTTTGTAAAGTGTCCCATTTGTTTGCAAAGTGTCCCTTTTGTTCGCAAAGTGTCCCACTTCTTTGTGAAGTGTCTTGTTTCTTTGCAAAGAGTCCAAAAAGGGTTCTAAAGTAATTAGGGCCATTAAAATAGCACAATAAATATACTTTAGCACACTTGCATGATGAAATTTGTGAAAATTGATGAATTTAGAAGAAATTTAGAAGATTTTGTGATGAATTGGATAGTTTCCCACCAGTTGTGATAGCGGCTAGGTGGAAGATAGCTCACATTTCTAAGAGACCATGCACCATCGCTCTCAACAATAGAGATAGAGCATTTACATGTAGTAGGTATCTATTGGGCATATTTAATGCTACCTATGAGATACCATGATGCGATGCTTATGGCTCTGTGTGAGCAGTGGGATGCTAACACTTGTACATTTCATCTACCCACTAGGGAAATGACGATCACACTTGAGGACATACACTACATTCTTTGAGTTCCTATTTAGGGGGAGCAGGTATATTTCCAAGGTGATCAGACATTTCTAGAGAAGAAAGACATGCAGTATTGTTTGAGTGGTCCTATTCATGATGAATACAAACCTAAAATCTAAATGACGTTTGAAAACACAGTGATGTTTGCAAATAAACCTAAAAGAATGAATGAAAATGCGAATTTTAACTAAACATAAAGTTATTTCCAGAAAGTGTCCACTTGATAACTGACTGAGAACTATAAACAAAATCTGGAAAATGACTAAATTTGAAACTTTATCCTGACTTGGACTCATTCACCACCAATGGCAAATCAATCCATAGTCAGATCTTTTTTTGTCTGAAAACCTATTTTTAGAACTCTAAAATCTAGATTTGAATGTAACTCAACTTTTTTCCTTAGGGTTAACTCATTCACCAAGCATGGTGAATCAATCCACTTTCTAATTCCTGCAAGTATAAAACTCAGATCTACACCTTGACACC
>VDFB02196709.1:0-23408 GCA_007258455.2 Sequoia sempervirens | reverse complement strand
GAAAAAATCTACCAAAGCATAATAGTAAGCAATAACATAGACAAGGCGGTGAATTGTTTGAAAAAATGCCTAAAAGAAATGCAGTCTCACGGTGATGGAATGCCATGACAATCCATAGCAATTTGCTTGTCATGGCATTCATCATGGCATTCCATCAGCTTGAGACTACATTTCTTTGAGACATTTTTTTTGGTAGTTCATTGCCTTGTCTATGCTACTACATTTTTCATACATGTCTACCAAAGCATTTTATCAAACAGTTCATTACCTTGCTGCTATGGCTAAAAGCCTAAAATAGGTGCTTTCAAACAAGCTATGGATGCTTGTAAAATATCTATCAAAGCATAATAGTAAGCAATAGCATAGACAAGGCAGTGAACTATTTCAAAAAATGCCCCAAAGAAATGTGGTCTCATGGTGATCGAATGCCATGACAATCCATAGCAATTTGCTTGTCATGGCATTCGTTATGGCATTCCACCACCATGAGACAACATTTTTTTGAAGCATTTTTTCAAATAGTTCACTACCTTTTCTATGCTACCAATTTTTTCATACATGTCTACCAAAGAATTTTATCAAACAGTTCAACGCCTTCATGCTATGGCTAAAAAGTAAAAACCTAAAACAGGTGCTTTCGAACAAGCTATGGATGCTTGGAAAAAATATACCAAAGCATAATAGTAAGCAATATCCTAGACAAGGCAGTGAATTTTTTGAAAAAATGCCTAAAAGAAATGTATTCTCACTGTGATGGAATGCCATGACAATCCATAGCAATTTTCCTATCATGGCATTCATCATGGCATTCCATCACCATGAGATTACATTTCTTTGAGACATTTTTTTCAGGCAGTTCACTGCCTTGTTTATGCTACTGAATTTTTCATACATGTCTACCAAAGCATTTTATCAAATAGTTCATTGCCTTGTTGCTATGGCTAAAAGCCTAAAATAGGTGCTTTCAAACAAGCTATGGATGCTTGGAAAAAAATCTATCAAAGCATAATAGTACACAACAAGCCATGGTCTCATGGTTTTTTTTGTGTGAAAATCAACTCAATTTTATTCATGTTTTTTTGCAGATTTTAAACACATTTTTTGGGTGGTTTTGAAGTTTGAAACGAAAAAAATCATTGACCAAAAAGTCAAGGATTTTTTCAAAAAATTAGGGAAAAAATCGTCTAGCCTGTAGTTTTTTAAAAAAGTCACAATTAATCAGGATTTTTTGCAGATTTATGCTTCTATATCACATACCTACCTTGGCCCGGTGGTGTCTTTCTCTCCTTTTTCTTTTTTAGCCTTCTCCCCTTTCCATCGACACCAGGTCCTTCCACTCCCTCTCCAAATCATGGGGACGCTTTGACTTTTGTGGTTCTTCTCTAAATGTGACCTATATTGGTCCCTTTGCATACTCATATAGATAGGTACCCATCTTCTTAAGGACCCTTTGGTTTGGTTGAATGTTTTATCAACGTAGTGCCACAACTAAATGGTTAATGAGCTCATTTTTAAATCTTCATTTTGGGCATTCCACCATGTACGTGATGGTGGGCCCAAAGAGCTCCAATGTAATATCACTTAAATAAGCTTATAAAACATCATTTCCTACAAAATGATCATGGACTGGCTAGTCTAAAAAAGAGCTGCATCAATAAGTACCAATTGGATTATATGTGGAATAATAATTAAACACATTTTGAAGTACCTAGGACCTTCTATCTTTATGGGAACGAACTTGGTCACCACAAGTGTGACCAGAAATGTTCTCGTACTAGTAATAAGAGAAGATCTAGGTAATGGTTCTAAAACATTACCAGTACTAGTGGCCTCTGCATCCCAAGGTACATGTCCTGACGCATGTTCTGGTATGTGTTCGCTGCCACAGGGTGCATTAATGGATTCTTGCATGGTATGTGTTTCTGACATTTTAGATGACAATATAGGCACGAATGATGGGGTCAGATAATGTGATGTATGTGTAGGAAGATCAGGATGGACACTTGTACCAACCCTTACTCCTCGGGAAGCACTTGCAGTACCCTAATCATGGCCAGGAGCATCATGAGGAGGAAAATAACCCTATAAAAACAACACATATTTTAGTTCACGACATAAAAGAGTACAAAATATAAAACCATGAATGAACTTATGTTATAATTAAGGACCTCATGACAACTTACTTGCAAGGTTTGTAATCTCTCTATCAATACTTTAACCCTCTCTCTTATCTCATCTGTTTGAGGCATTTTGAACATCAACTGAGTCATTTCTTCATTGCATTTTTTCATGAGCTTCTTTATTGTATTGAAAGGGTTTTTTGAATAAGCCATGTCATCATCAAAAAATATTGACTGCACCTCACTATGGATGCTCTCGTCTACTACTGGTGCCTTTCCCTGATCAATCGACTGCAACAAGAATATTAAAAACATTATTGAAATTAAACCAAAAAAGTTATGAAAAAACATAATAATAAAACATTTTTCTCGTATCTAATTTGTACAATTACAATGAGGTAAACCTATCGGGTAGAAGTGCCTAAAGATACATCGCGATCTATGCTCTGGGCAAGAGCCTTCTTCGTATGATCAATGTCCCCCTGTGACAAAAATTAAGTATAAAAAAACATTACCAAAATGAAACCAATAGACTTATGAAAAAAAACATAAGAATAAAATTGTATATTGGAGTCATTAATTGGAGGTTGGGTAAAATTGTACATAGTACGTACCACCCCCATAGTAACTGTGTTTTGTAACTAACTGATTCAAATTGTAATCGATTAGCAACTCTTCCCCTGTAGTAATTGATTTTATCGCACATACGAATACATAGTTTCCCTCACACACCTCGAATATGCAATTGGGTTTCTTATTTGTTGACCAAGGTCATGTACAATTTATAAACCCTACAATATTCCCTGATGCTTTTGGCCTTCCGTCAATGTACATAGCCACTCCTTTATTTTGATCCTGATCTTTTAGTTGTATATAATTTGCTAACAGTGCATACCTAGGCATACTTCGTATATATCGAAATAGTTGCATCCAATGTTTGTAACTGTAACACGGTCCAACATACTTCATCAATTTAGTAACTTTTTCATAATAGACCTTTATGTCGTCCATGCAAAATAGGCCCAAACCATGTAATGATGATGGTGGTATGCGATATATCCTCTCGTTAACACAAAAATTGGTGTTTATTGGAGGAATTT
Organism: Sequoia sempervirens; assembly: GCA_007258455.2. Taxonomy (NCBI): domain Eukaryota; kingdom Viridiplantae; phylum Streptophyta; class Pinopsida; order Cupressales; family Cupressaceae; genus Sequoia; species Sequoia sempervirens. Next base: position 20,188 of record VDFB02196709.1, on the reverse strand, counting down.
CCTTGGGCACCCATTGTTTCCATAGATGTTTGTACCTCAAGGGCACCTCGACATTGCCTATGCTCTCATTATCATAAGAACATGACCCCCCTTCAGCAAGAAAAAATTCCATGCATTTATGGAATTTTCTTTTAATCTTTTGACCTATAGTTGATATCCCTCTTTTAGACATACTACATGTCTCACTTTCCTCTTCTCTTCCTAAACTTCCCTCGCTCGAGGAAGATAGATCTGACAAATACCTATTTGGTGGTACCTACACTCATAAGGATGTTGGATGAAGTTCTTTCACGGTGATGTGATCCCAAGGTGACATTATGATTAATCTATCATTTCATCGCTAGAATTTCATAGGTTATAAGGTAATCAAGTCTTGATAGATTGCAAGCTATTGTTACTACCATCCAAATGTGTCCATCACAAATCAAATCTACTTAACATTTTAACTCCCAAACTTTGTAAATAAGTTTTAAATGTGACTATGGTTCACCAGTTACAAAAAAAAGGCCTCAAATGTATTCTCTAATTATAGTCAAAGGAATTTTTCTCTTCATTCAAGTAAATAAACTTGAAGGGAAACACCACCAAGTGGTTTATCAGACACCTATATGATTGGAAAAATAGAAGCTAAATTCATTTAATTTCCATATGTCTAAGTGGGTTAACAAGGAGGGAGGTGTACTTTCAGGGCCCCGCTTTGTCATCATAAGTTTACGCTTGGGTAAATAATTTTTGTCATATTAAATCTCCTATGTCTAACTTGCTAGAGATTTTGGCATGTTTTAAGGTAGGATGATTGATGAAAGAGCCCAAAGACTACCTTCTCCATGGTATCCAAGTACACATAGCAGTGGTCTTCTCTTATATGTTTCGACATGATTTAAAGAACTTAGCTAGGAATTATTCATTTTACCTAAGGTTTTCTCATAATGCCATCATTGGAAAAGTATGATCAAATTCTTCTATTATGAAGAATTGGTCTATGTGCCTCTAGTAATCACTATAAATGTTTGTAAGGATAAAATGACTAATTGCATCAGGTAGGAGAGAATCAACTTGAGTTCTTCAAAGATTATATTCCTCTATTCATAATTTTAAGGGTTGTGTGTGGAGGAGGCTATCACTACCAAGAAGGGAGGATACCTTTCCTTGTATCTTTATAATTTTCATTATCTCCTCGATTTTATTTTACACCTACATTTACAAATACACATATATATGCATTTTAATGCTTTCTGTATTTATTTCATGTAGTTTAATAGTTTGGAGCCGACATTTTGATCTGATGAATTTATTCATTTTTTAAAGACGATAATTTGCTCCCCCATTGGTCTCGGGTTCACTCCGCCCCGGCTTCTTACCCGGCTGGGACCGCTTGCCGGCCGTTGGGTCCCCCTGCTAGGGACTAGGTCTCGGGCCTCGTCAGCCTCTTGGTACCTAAGAGATAACGGCCGCTGTCAGCCAAGCGGGTCAAAGGGGATACCGCTGCTAACAAAAAAAAATGCTAAATATTTTGCCTACACCTTTTATTTATTAAAATCAAGGTCGGTCCATGCCTCGCGCTTTTAAAACAACATTGAGTCATCGACTGTCATTGCCCTAGGCGGTGTCCCTTTCCCCTTATTTTCTTCTAAGTATTTTAATGTTTTGTAGGGGTTATTTTGATGACTGTCGATTTCCCTACAGTTGATTTTGACCGTTCCCCGCGATCTCGCGATGACACCACTGCTGGCTGTTTGGTGATCGCAATATCGCAGGCGGGCGCCACATGTCCTAGTTTGTCGATGCTGAAAATAGTAAAAAAAAAAGTTTATAATATGTGTATCAGACTTTACTGCATTATGGAGTGGGTTACTAAACCACATGTGAGAGGCACGTGCTCATGATCAATGACGATGTTTTAGCCTTGGTGAAAAAAGCTGCTCGACGGATAGGTATTGATGCTGCTCCCTGTTATGTATGATCGTGATCACCAATGAAGGGAATCAATGGTTGCCTACTATCGCGTGATCCTAAACTAAAGGGAATTTAATGATCATGATATCACGGGTGGGCGCCACGTGTATTCTTTTGGTGCTGCGTATTATGGTGGGTCCTTGATAATTACATGGAGATGTTGTTAGCTTCTTTGAAGGTGACCATTCAATAATCTGACAGAAACAAGAGATCGACGGTGAAGATTTAAATTTGCATCAAGTACAATTGAAGTCATTGGCACGGCATGCAAGTAAGCTTTAATGGCAGACAAGACATCTTCTAGCCATTTCTCATAAATTCTAAGTATTTAATTTTAGGCTATCTTCACCACAAGGGAATTTAAGTGTTTTCGAAGCAGTCCAGAGCCAAAGATAGAGTTTTTTCAAATCAATTACAACAGGGTTTGATTTTCTACAGGGTGCAAAATCCCACGAGTTACTTTCTTTATCACTATTTCTGTTTGAATGTGATTCTTGTGGAGGGTTGTTTTTGTGTTGGTCAGCGGTTTTCTAGATTAAGGTTCTAGGGTTATTGGTTCTTTTGAATTGTGAGAAATTGCAAAATTCTATTGTAATTTCATTTTGGGTAGCCCTAGTTTGTTCACAAATTTGATCTTAGGAGAAGCCTTAGTTGTTTGAAATGGCACCACTAAAGCATCATTCTGGCCTTATTGATTATTGCAAAGGAATCTATATGACGATTTCCTTTACCAATTCCCTTTGTCAACAAATGACAAGAAGAGGGGTTCGATCTTAATAAATGGGACAGCCTTAGGTGAGGGATTAAGATATAAAACCTATAACATTATGGATGCTAGGGTACAAATGGCGGGCTTGGAAATGTTTAGAAGATCGTATGGGTAGTGAAATATGTCTCATCTTTTTTCAAATGGTTGGAGATATGATATGGGAAAACATGTGGTGCCGAATGTATTTCTTGATGTTGACCTACTTAGGGCAGTGGCTACATGATATGATTCCATCACAAGGATTATTAGGGATAATGATGGTGGGGTTTTAGTGAATATAAATGCAGATGAGATTCGGTGGGTTTTTTATTTAAGTGAATATAGCTCATTCTTGGTCTGGATAGACCTTGATGAAATGAATTAGGAATATGCCAAGGCACAACCTCTTTTCAGATTAAATTTGCTTCCTCCTCATCTAGCCAGGGCAGGTAGTTCAACAATTCACATTAGCCCAACTGACCGGGAACCTTTCAGGATGAGTTGTTTTGCTGATCATTTCTTGGTAACTTTTTATTCACTTTACCAAATTTTAGGTTCCAGCCCTAATACCATGATTCCCATTGCTTATATGTTTATGGGGGCTCAAATTCAGCATCTTAACTTTTCTGTAGTGTATGACTATGCTTCTTTCCTTGCTGAAAGGATACATGAGGGTTTGTTGAACTTGTATGTGGGGGACACTAGTACTCCTTTCTTTTGGTACTCCTTATTAATGAATATGTTCTTGTACAATAATTTCAATTTCTTCTCAGAGAAAATGAAGTTGAGGTAGGAGAGGAATGGAGAAAAATTACCAATGCAGGCTTGGAGTGTAGACTTGTCTTACAACAAGGGAGATGCCAGTTTTGTGTAGTTTGATAACTACTTTGCTTCTAGGCTCAGAGCTAGACTTATGGTGACTATGCCAAGGATTCCTGAGGATTTGCATGACTTCCTCTGACACAAAGTGAGGAAGCTTGATTTGAAGGTGTGTCATAATTGGGGTGACATCATTCTATACCCTGAAAGCATTGTCCTAAGGGTTTATGGTTTCTAGGGAGCTCCTCATATTCTCCAATATAATGTACCATCAAGAACGACATATGTAGAGGTCATGTGGCAACTAGGTTCCATTCATGAAGATAATTTGATAGGAAAAGGAAAAAGGACTTTGTTCCCTAATTATATTATTGTTTCAGACTTTATTTTTTCCAAGGGAGGATGGGTTCACTTTGATAGATATTCTGATGACTACCATTTGAAGAGTGGATCTAGGAGGCAGCATGACCCTGAGGGATTCATTGCCCTATTTAGGAAATTAATAAAGGGTGGCATGTTTGCTCATGTTTTCAATTTTCCTGAGGATTTGATTAGAAATGAGTTCGATTTGAGCCAGCAAGAATTAAATAAAGAGAAGTGGATTACTTATGAGAAAATGTTGGCCATGGTGCATAAACTGGATCCAAAATATGATCCACTGATGGAGTTCACTCCATTTCATAAAAGAATTGATTTCTTGATGAATAATTTCAAAGAAACGGCGGAGCACCCCAGGAACCAAGCAGCACAACCGAAACTAATTCAAAATTCTAGGATTGAGGAGGCCTCAAACAAACCCTACCAGCCACCAAAGTGGATAGGGCCTCTCATACAAAGCATATATGTGACAAAGAAGAGTAGGAGGTGAAAAACATCACGCACCTAGTCCCAGATTAGGAAAACCAGATAAAGATTAGATCCTGATTCAACACCCAAATTATTCCTAGAGCCACACTGCAGCTGCCTATGAGTAAGAGCTGAGGAGCCTATGAGGCTCCAGGGATAAATAACTGGAATCATCTGGCATATGGGAGCTAGGTCCTCCTCCCAGGAGGGGTCACACCTGAAAGCACCTGAAGGGATGAGAAGTGTATGCATGGATAAGTGATACAGTGGCCTGTGCATTCCTGGATGATGTCTGAAACCTTTAGTTCTTGCATTGATTCAGAGGATGAAACTCTGAAGAATATCAAGATATCAGGCACTCCAGAGGAATCAGACCCTGAGAATTCACCAGAGAATGATGAGCAAGTCAGCCAAATGATGAGCACCCCAGTGCTATCACTCTTGATGAAGGAAGGAAACTTGTATCTCAGGCTGGTGTCTTACTCCTCCCTAAATGAGACACAACTGATGTTGTAGCATTCAATTCTATTATGCAGTCTAAGCATCCTATGCAAAATAGTGAAGAAGAAGTCAAGGAAGCTCTACAAGACTCTGTTTTTAGTGAGGAATATGAAAATTTAGCCATATGGGCACTGACACCTCAAGGTAGAAAACCAAATGTGGCTGATATTAGCCCAAGTCTAAGGGACAAACTCATTATCAAGAGAGCTTCTGAAACCTCAACAACAGAAGCCACAAGCTTGACACTAAATATGGCCAAATTGGCCCAGAAGATAGCTGAAAGAGATGAAGCTGAAAAGAAAAGCCTAATGGAAAAGTACAATGCAATAATTGGGGAGTATAGTAGAATGCAACAGAAAAATGTTGAGCTGCAGTCTGAAGTAGATAGATTGAGATATAGGCAGGTGGGAGAATCCTCTAGTGCCTCTACTATTAGAGCATTACCTACTACTTCAGGTTCATTTCCCCCAATTATCCCAATCATTTCTACTCCTAGATCCCTAATTTAGACACCTACTAATAGCCCTACACCAGGGCCAGTCGAAGAGGAAGATGAGTATTTTGCAGATCCTACCAAAAAGTAGATGATGAATAAAATCATAGAATTATAGGCTGCCCTAAGGGTGAGTGAGGATGGTGTTATGGATAAACACAATGAGGTGGTTGACACCATTTTGAGGCATTTAAATGAGAAGGTTGATTCTAGGTTTCCAACTATACATTCTTTATATTCTTTATTCTTGGGTGCAATACAAAACATTAATAGAGATCAGGAAGTGGTTCTACCTCTGGTTGAAAAGTGGATCCCTCGGGCCATTGATTTAGATGTTATGTTTAAGGTTTCCAAATTTGATGTAAATAATAGGCCCCAGTCATTAAAGCCTACTCAAATCTTTGTGAAATCATTGAAGGGATTCCAGGCCCTATCGAATGATTTGAGTAGAAAAATTAGAGAACTAGTAAAGAGTTTTGATGATTGGAATGAAACTTTTCTACCAAATGTAATAGATGCACAAGGAAATATTAATACATTACAGCAGTGGCAATATAGGGTAGAAGAGGTTATTAATGCATAAATCAAATTGATTTGTGATGACTCAAACCATGACTTGTTGGTAAGTAGCATGGATAAAATAATCAATACCAACATGTTCTTAGAGTCATTTGAGAGGGATTCCAAACAGGTTGTGGTGAAATTCACACCTTACAATACCAAGGTGAGGGAGGTGGTGAATTTTAATTGGCCAATGGATGAGGAATATCAGAATTGGGTGGACAAGTACTTAACCGAAGAGGAGTGAAACAGTGTCTATTACTAGCAACTGATAGCTCAGTGGTTATATTATAATTGATTATGGTTTTGTTTCCATGGCGGCTTTAGGCACAGGTTCTGAGGTGTAACAAATGCTACAACTATTGTGTAATGAGTATAAATCAACAAAAAGATGCTCCAGGACTTGGTTTTGATCATAGTTTTGAATTGGCACATAGCGGTCCAATTGACCAATGACATGTGTAATTTCTAGCCCGATACTTGTTGCTCCTTCATTTTCTATAAGAATGATTTCAAGGACGGAAATAAGGGTTGGAAAGTTAAATATTTTGAAGGTCGAGTCTAGGTATAGTTGCAGAACAAATTGTAAGAACCTTTTTGAATGTTAAGGAAATTTAGGTTTGGGGTTATCCAGTAATGGGTTTTAAAGTTATGGAGATTTGATGTTTCATAAGCAGCACTAGCATTTGAGCTATGAGGTTATATCTCAAGCTCATATCTCTCCTTTGTACAAACACATCATAATTTTGAATAGAATAATCAAGGATTATGACGTTCATCTCATTGCTCTAATGTGTGTGTTTTCCGTTTTGGCTTTAATTCAAAGAATTAATTAAAGTGCTTGGATGGAATCATGAATGGGTATGTTTGTAGGGGGATTTAGTAAGAAGTATTGGGTTGGGACAGGAATTGACACTATTGTAATGCAATATTTCTAGGGATCATGTGTGCTAAGTATTTAAATATATTGTTGAATCATGAATGTTTGTGAATTTGACTCCCCAATGGTATATGGCACTGATCTAAATTGTATGAATTTGTGAAACTCTGTGTCTGTATGTCTTTGCTTAGGGCTTGCTACTAAATTGCAAATAAAATGACTATCATAAGTTACAAAATAATATTGTAATCATCTCATGCTCTAAGTAGTTGACATTACTGATGAAAGGCTAATTCATTTTAGTGGCATCTTATTCTATTGAGCTATTTGTGGGATTATCTATGAATCATTAATGATTTTTATGAGTTTGGTGTAGAGATCATAAAAAATTTATAGGGACCACCCTCCTGGGTCTTGCAGAGCCCAAAGTGTAGGAGGTTATTATTAAAATCCTCGTCAGTTGGTCTAGGTCCTTCGAGCTTCCCTTGATTGGAATTGGCAATTCCATAGGTAGATTAGAAGACCAACCTGGTTTACAGGAAAAAACACCAACATGATCAATTTCATATTATATGTGTTGAAGACTTTAGAATTTCAATTACATTAATTTATGGATATGTTGTATCTATAACACTACAAAACCATATGCTCTTTGCATTTACACTTGCATTTAGAAATACACATTTATATTCATAGATATAGATTTCTTTGATGATATGTTACATTTATTGTTCTAGGAGAGCATCTAGTAATTGCATTTACATTTACATTTAAAAATACATATACATACATACATACATATATATATGTGTGTATCATTTATATTCTGCTTAGAAACAACCCATTAGGTCTACAAGATGGATAAAATTCATAAAATCGACATCTCCCATACATGTTTGAGCAAACCTACACTTATTCATGCATCCTAAAAATTACAATAGTATCCATGGGGCCTCTACACAAGCTACAAGAATCACACAAAGTGTAAGAGCCACTTATATCATGTTTGGACTACAAAAACCCTGAAAAATAGGGAACCTCAAATTATGATTTTTGTGAGCTATATGGAAAAAATCATTAGCACTGCTCATTCTTGGAGTCTTTTGTTATAGCTAATCGGGGCGCTATACAAACCTTGAAGGCATAGTGAATGAGGTGATCAATTCTTGATTTCCCAACCAATGAAGAGTACAAGGTCCAACTGGCTGGTGGCACGGTGCTTTCTTTGCCCCAATGCTTGTTTGCTCCTTCATTTTCTATAAGAAGGATTTCAAGGTCAAAAGTACAGGTTAGCAAGTTAGATATTTTTTTGTCGAGTCTAGGTAGAGTTGCAAAGCAAATTGTACAGTTCAATAGTTTTAAGGAAAATGTAATTTAGGCTTTGAGTCATTTTGTAGTAGGTTTTGAATTCATGGGGATTTGATGTTTTATGACAATACTTGCATTTGAATTGATATGATTAATTCAAACTCATGTCTCTCCATTGTACAAGCATATCTAAATTTTGAATAAAATGATCAAGGGTTGTTTCATTCATCTCACTGCTACGATGTGTATAATTCTTGTTTAGGTTTAATTCAAGGAATTAATTAAAAATGCTGAAATGGGATTGTAGGTGGATATGTTCTGTATAAGCTTTTTTTTTTTTTTGTCTTATCTTATACCATTTTATTAGAATGGGGGTGCCAATGTATGAGAAGATATTTGGAAACTAGGCATGAAAATTGAAGGTTAAAGAGAATGGGGTTTCCAAACTTATAGTACTCATTGCCCCTTGGTCGTTGATTTTCTGTGAGTGCCCTCAACCTCATCCTCGGTGCTGGTATTGACCTTGTTTTCACTCCTCCAAACTCATCCTCAGCGTTGATATTGACCTTGTTTTCAATCCTCCAAACTCTTTGTCGGCGCTGGTATTGACCATGTTTTAACTCCAAACTCTTCCTCGGTGCTGGTATTGACCATGTTTTCACTCCTCCAAACTCTTCCTTGGCATTGGCATTGACCCTTTTTTCACTACTCCAAACTCTTCCTTGGTGCTGGCATTGACCTTTCACTTCTCCAATTTGACGAGCTACAACCTGGTTTCGTTAACTTTTACAGTATGTTAATTAAGTTCAAAATTTTGGCACCATTTAGCTAGGTTTTAATATTCTACAATATAGTTAAGTATATATATTAGCTATATTTTACATAATAAATAATATAATTATTCAACTTATTATAATTAGATATTATATTCTTTAACAAAATTATTAAATACGTATAAAATTATTATAATGAATAATTAATAATAAGTATATTTTTATATAATACAAAATATAATTAATATAATATATATTTAATATAATAGTAATATATATTAATATGAGAGAGAGAAACTAAATTTTGATTGGTTGTTTCATGTCAACAATCTAAGGATGGCATGTGTCCTTGGGGAGTTATGCTCAATGTAGCATGCCATTTGATTAAAAATATGATAGAAGTTCTCCCTTTTAAGACTCCCTTTTCAATGTACCCATTGTAATAATTTAAGGAGACAGCGACAAATATACGAAGAAAATATAGAGGAGAGGGAGATAATGACAAACATACAAATAGAAAGGGAGACAAAGAGATAGGAGAGGTAGAGAGATAAAGAGATAAGGATGAACAAATAGAGATAGGAGTGGTGATATAGATTCCTTCCCTCATCACTTCATATCTCCCACTATCTATGTCCCTCCTCAGCCTCTATCTATTGAGCATTCCCTCCCACCTTTCTCATTCCACTCCATCTCCATCTCTACTCTATATCTCATTCATATTTCTATTTTATCTCTCTTACCCTCTCTATATAACCGAGTAATTAGGAGGTGTAGGTGGGCTTAAGGAGGAGGAAGGGACAAGGAGAGGGAGAGGGTGGAAAAGAGTGGGAGAGAGGGGAGAGAGGTAGAAGAGAGTGGGAGAGAGTGGGAGTGGGAGGTAGGAAGAAGGTGGGAGAGAGTGGATAGGTGCAAGAGAGTAGGAGAGAGTGAGAGAGGGTGCGATAGAGTGGGAGAGAGTGGGAGAGAGTGTGGGAGAGTGGGAGAGAGTGAAAGTGTGGCTACATATGGTTTCTATACATAGTATTTGTAGGAGAATGGTATCTCTATTTTGAATTATTCTAAACCTTGTTTCTATGTAGTAGTTTTTAAATTCATTTTGTTGTTATACTCTATAATTAATAGTTTATATATTGTACTCTCTCTATACATGATTTTTAGCAAGATTGGGGATACTAATAGAACCTTCATTTATTTTTTAAAAAAGACTAAGAAATGTATGAAAATTTGACAACATGAAAACCATGAAAATAAAAGTGAAAATAAAAATTTAACATATTAAAAATGGCCAATCATTTGCCAAAAATGAAAAGAACCATTTGTTGTTACTCTATTATTTCAACCACATACTAAATTACAAAGTGCATTTTATAAATGTATCATCCAAGGAGCACAATATTTGGAATCAATGTGAATGATTCTCATCAAGAAATTATACAAGCTTTGAGATTGAAGGAGCCAAGCTCTTTGTAGGTTTTCAATGAAGATTTAATTATCCACTAATAGGAACAATAAGAAAATAGATAAATGTGAAAATAAGATTCAACTATTGGTCCATTTTTGTTCAATATAAGTTGTATTTTAAATCATTATGTGTTGTTTTTATAACAACAAATAGATTTTTTGTGTTCAACTATTAGTCCATATGTGTTGTTTTTATAAAATAGAAACTTTGAAGTTCCATCACTACCCATAACGCTAAAACCTAAACCATTACCTTACTTTAAAACCCTACTCCTCTCTCTCTCTTCTTCTCAAGTATCTTCCCTCCTACCCCCTCTCCTTAGGGTCTATCTCTCTTCGTTCCTCCTCCTACCCCTTTCTCCCTCTCTTAGGTCTTTCTCTCACTCACTCCCTCTTCTGTCTTTTCTCTCCCTTCCTACCTCTCCTCAATATAAACCCTTAAATCCTTATTCCCCACCAACACTCTTCCCTCTTTCCTCCTTCCTATTTCTCTCAGGGACTTGAGAGAGAGAGAGAGGGAGGGAGTGGGAGAGAGATACAGGAAGGGAGGGTTAAGGGTAGAGGGTAGAGGTTTTATTAAGGGTTAAGGGTTAAGGGGAGAGAGATAGAGGGAGTGAGTGAGTGAGAGAGAGACCTAAGGGAGGGAGAGGGGGTAGGATATTGAAGATACTTGAGAGAGAGAGGGAGGGAGTGGGAGATAGATAGAAGGGCTATAGGGGGTTTATACATTGCTACCCCGATTGTTGTATAGATAAGAACAATATTTTTTCACTATGATAACAAGACTTGTTTCAATGACTATCTTATTTTATTAAATGACCATTTTGTTTTTTAAATGATATACTTATAGTGGAGAGTTGTGATATTTTATTTGAAACAAAAAAAAATACTTATTTCACTTCTTCATGAAATATGTCACTTCTTTATGAGTTATGAGAGAGGGGAAGGGGGGAGAGAGAGGAATGGTTGTTACCGAATCTTGGCTCACCCAAATAGTTGATCATTGCACTAATATGTGCATATTCAATAAAAAGTTAAAATTTATAAAACTCAGACTAAAAGAGTGGAATATTCAAGTCTTTAGAAACCTTTTCAAAGAAAGCATCTCCTTGAAATTAGAATGGCTAAGATCCAAAAATACCTCTCAAATAATTTTTCTTACATCCTAATAGAAGAAGAGAGGAATCTCATAATTCAATTAGATGGTGTCTATAGTTTTAAATAAATCTATTGGAGACAAAAATCAAGGATTAAATGACTTAAATAAGGTGTAAAACCAAATTATTTCATTTAAAATGAAAAATTAGAAGGTAAAGAAACATAATATGAAGATTGAAGATGGAAACAGGGAAAGAGGGAGGGAGTGGGAGAGAGATATGGGGTAGAGGGTTAAACATAGAGGGTAGAGGGTTTAAGGATTTAGAGTTTAAGGGTATGGAGGGGAGAGAGATAGAGGGAGTGAGTGAGTAAGAGAAAGACCTAAGAGAGGGAGAAGGGGTAGGAGGGCAAGACTTGAGATAGAGTGAATGACTGAGAGAGAGACCTTAGAGAGGGAGTGGTGGTAGGAGGGAGAGACTTGAGAGAGAAAGAGGGAGGGAGTGGGAGAGAGATAGAGGGAGGGAGGGTTAATGTTAGAGGATAGATGGTTTAAGGGTTTAAGGTTAAGGGTGGAGGGGATAGAGATAGAGGGAGTGAGTGAGTGAGTGATAGACCTAAGAGAGGGAGAGGGGGTAGGATATTGAAGATAGTTGAGAGAGATAGAGAGAGGGAGGGAGTGGGAGAGAGATAGAGGGAGGGAGGGTTAAGGGTAGCTCTATGTAGATGGTTTAAGGGTTTAAGGTTAAGGGTGGAGGGGATAGAGATAGAGGGAGTGAGTGAGTGAGAGAAAGACCTAAGAGAGGGAGAAGGGCTAGGAGGGAAAGACTTGAGAGAGAGACCTGAGAGAGGGAGAGGGGGTAGGAGGGAGAGACTTGAGAGAGAGAGAGGGTAGAGGGTTTAAGGGTTAAGGGTTAATGGTTTAGGGTTATGGGTAGTGATGGAACTTCAAAGTTTTGTTCTGAGTGTTCTATTTTATAAAAACAACACATATGGACTAATAGTTGAACAAAAAAAATCTATTTGTTATTATAAAAACAACACAATGATTTAAAATAGAACTTATATTAAACAAAAATGGGCCAATAGTTGAACACTATAACTTTTTGAAAATCCTTCACATTTAATGGGAAAATACATGTTATTTATTGTGCTCACCTTTTATATTTGTAATAGGACAAAATATTAATATAAAATTATCCAATGCTTGTACTGATGGAACTTCAAATTTTGTTCCTAATGTTTCACTCATGCTCTACCTTATGTCATTGGTCTTTCATGGTGTTGGAAAATTTCTTAGGGTTGGGGTTTTAGCTTTGTCTTCATCTTAAACCCTTGTATTTATGTAATGCCTTGGTCGGGATCTATTTCACCATTACCTTTTTTGAATGGTTTTAAAAACATATTATGCCCATTGTTCCATCTAGGCCTGGTCCCTTTGGTTTTAATATTTTATTTCCTCTGCGGGTTTTATTTTGCTAAGTTCTAGTTGGCCCTGTGCTGAATGGTTTTAAAAAAACTTGTGTTGTTGCTTTCCATCTGCCTAGTAATGTCCCCTTGCCCTTTAATGAATGCTTTATTTTTCAGAAGGATGAAATTTGCGCTATCATCGATCAAAATTCCTTCAAGATCAACGATTGCCCGCCATCCCATGATCGGGAATTGTAGGATGGCGATATCGCAGGCAGGTGACACGTTTCCCTTCTGTGGATCAAATTTGTGTGACTGTTCATCAACTATCCTTTGATCTAAGCGATTCCTAGCCATCACGCGATGGTGCTTTGGTTGATTGTGAAATCATGGGCGACTACCATGTGGACTATATAAGGTAGGGCCCGAGGAAATTTTCCATCCGCCTAGCAAGGTCCCCTTTCCCTTTAATGAATATTTTTTTTTTAGAAGGATGAAATTTGCGCATCATCGATCAAAATTCCTTCAAGATCAATGGTTTCCCTCCATCCCGTGATCGGGAATTGTAGGATGGCAATATCATGGGCAGGTGACATGTGTCCCATCTGGGGATCAAATTTGTGTGACTATTCATCAACTGTCCTTTGATCAAATTTGCAAGATTAAATCACACACATGGTGATGTTTGCAATGGGGAGCTCAATTGGAAGACATTCCTCAATCCAGTTGGTCATAATTTTCCTCTAAGAAGAAAGTCGACAAGACCTTGCAAATGTCTTGCTGACTACCAGTGCATTTTGTTCAGTAGACATCTGTGTTGCCTATCGGCAAGACCTTAGGGACGTCACAGCGAGTGGAGTTCACATGCAAACACATGTCAGTAGGACATCGGTCATCGTCCTGGTGACTAGGAGTTTCCCATCCACATGAAATTTTCCTTCGAAGCTAAGGCATCCATGTGTTGTCTTTCACTTTGAAGAGAAGCAGAGTAGCAATATTTTGTTTGCATGTTGTTGTGCCAAGACACATGTCAACACTTACTAACATCATTAAAAGGTAAGTTTATAATTATCAAAATTTAGCATTAGAATTATTTAACATTTGAAATATAAAATTTAAATATTATATTATAATAGTTTATAATTTACTTATATAGTATTTTGGATAATAGATACAATTTTCATTTATTTAATATTTTCTAAGTTCATTATTGATTTTAAATCTTATAAATATAATTATATATCTTTAATCGGTATTATAATTTAAAAATAATAATGAATATTGAACATCTTAGATTTTAGTATAACTTAAATATTAAAAAATTTAATGTATATGTTTATAAAATATAATATATTTTTTTAAAATAAATATTTAAATATTATTATATATGTATATTTAAAAATCCATAGAATTATCTTTTTAACTATGAAATTAATATGATTAATTTCATATATAATTGTATCTTATCTTATCTTTTTAACAATGTTTTGGTATCCTACATAATTTGTTTTCTATAAGTATCATGTTGTATACTCTTTATATGGAAGGTAGTGTTTTTTCATGGAGCTTAATAAGTTTTAATAATTTTTAGTCATTTTAAAGATTTTTATTTTTTTTATAAAGATAGGTATATTTAGACTTTTGATGGCTTATGTAAAATTATGCATATTCTTTTATTTATTATATTTTTTGCAATATCATGTTAATCTTAATTAACCACATTATTTGTTTGCCATTTTTATTTGTTTTGTTGAAAAATATTTTATCTTTACTTTACATCTGTGATAATTTCAAAATTATCAAATTTAAAAATTATAAATAAAAACTTATTTTTATTAATCTCTTGAAGTACGTAGGTCCTAATCTTTTGTAGATTAATAACTATCTAAATAGCTATTTCTTTCCTTTATTTCTATAAATGTGTCTCATGTCTCTATTGAAATTTATGAGATGTGTATGTAATTCTTAGCACAACACTCTTAGAGATTAGGATTTATTTTCACATTTATCTATTTTCTTATTGTTCCTATTAGTGGCTAATTAAATCTTCATTGAAAACCTACAAAGAGCTTGGGTCCTTCAATCTCAAAGCTTGTCTAATTTCTCGATGAGAATCATTCACATTGATTCCAAATATTGTGCTCCTTGCATAATACATTTATAAAATGCACTTGGTAATTTAGTATGTGGTTGAAATATTAGAGTAACAAAAAATGATTCTTTTCATTTTTGGCACATGATTGGCCATTTTTACTATGTTAAATTTTTATTTTCACTTTTATTTTCATGGTTTTCATGTTGTCAAATTTTCATACATTTCTTAGTCTTTTTAAAAAAATAAATGAAGGTTCTATTAGTGTCCCCAATCTTTCTAAATATCATGTATAGAGAACGTAAAATATATGAATTACCAATTATAGAGTATAACAACAAAATGAATTTAAAAACTACTACATAGAAACAAGGTTTAGAATAATTTAAAATACAGATACCATTCTCCTACAAATACTATGTATAGAAACCCTATGTAGCCACACTTTCACCCTCAAAATCAATAGAATAAATTATCATACATTGTTTCTATAATGAATTTAGAGAATAAATTATAAGATTTAAATTCAATAATAAATTTAGAAAATATTAAATCAATCAAAATTGTTTCTATTATCCAAAATACTATATAAGTAAATCTTAAGCCCAATCTTAAGCCTAACAATAACCCTAAGTGAACACTTATCCTAATTCAACCTTAATCCTAATTAAGCCCAAACCATAACCTTAACCCTAACCCTAATTGAACCCTAACCCTAATTAAACTCTAGCCCTGATTGAAATCTAACCTTAATTAAACTCTAGCCGTAATTGAACCCCAACCCTAACCCTATTTATTCCTAACCCTAGTATCTCACAAATACAGGATCAAGACCTTGCCAACTCTGGTAAACCTTATTGGATAGTGATAAAAGCTACCTTATATTTCATTAAGGTAGAAATTTTTTTTTATACACCATGCTCAAAAATTTGAGATAGGCACTGCAAAAAGAAGGTAAACATTAATGAAAATGGTCAGTGGTATTGTGGAAGATGTGATAAAACTTTCCTTGAATGTGATTATAAATATATACTTCAATGCAAAGTGGAAGACCATACTTCATTCACTTGGATTACAACTTTTGAAGAAGTGGTACAAGAAATTATGGGTGTAACAACAAAAGAATTGAATATTTTGAAGAATGAAAAAAAAGATGATGTTAACTTTTCACACATTATACAAAAGGTCATTTTCAACAGATATATCTAAGTTAGTTAATGCCATTCTGTCATGATATACTTCTTTGATGCTGCCAATACTAAATCTAATGATTGATGAACATTTATGCTTTTAAATTTATTTTTCTTAGTTGATTGTTGTTATAAACTAGTTGGTATGATTTCAAATTTCAATGTATACCCTTATGTATGGGAATTGAGATAAACAATGACACAAACAATAATGAAATCAAATTGATTGCTTTCCAAATTCATATTCATGAAAATATAAGCATTTGTTCAAGTCAATATGCATCTTGATAAAGATAACTCTCGGCATGTTTTACATATATTATTAATTAATATAGGTATGCTAGTTAATTAAATTATTAACTATATTTTATTTAGATGAGACAGATGAAATTCAATTAAATATACTACATATTTTTCAAAAAAAAATATTAACATCTTTCTCTACTTCTATTCTCTCCTCTATATCTCCTTATATCTCTATCTCTACATATCTCTCTCTCTATATATATATCCCCCTCTCTATCTCCCCATCTCTATATATTTATTTCTCCCCATCTCTCTCTATATCTCTATCTTATTTTATCCCTTTGCCTCTCCTTATTCTATATTCATCTCTACCTCTATCTATAGGGAGAGATACAAAGGTGAAGCATTGGACCTTCCCAAAGATCCACCAATCTCAACACTACTCCCAACTATTTTGAGCATTTAAGTACATATTGTATGCTAGATTAGGAGGCATGTGTGAAAGCTCATATTTATTGATGAAAAATAAGTCCAAAGTCACAAATTTGATGTAGAGTTAGTTATAATTTTGTAGAAAATTTCAAGTGCCACATAGAGCAAAGATATTCCAGTTTTTTATTTCATGTCATCAAATTTGGCACTTCATCAACATTTGTATCTTCATAAACATTAACAAAAGAAAAGGTATGTACTTGAATCCCTTGCATTTAAATTTTTCTATATATATAAATATTTTAATATTTTCCCTCGAATCCATAATATATATGTTAGTGTGTATTTTTTTATTGCAATAAACAATTAACCTAAGTAACACATTAAGAATTCTAAGGATTTGTGCTTGGAAAAAATGCATAACAATTTTTTTTGTTGGATGTCATGTTGTATAGTTTAGAAAAGCTCAAATATGAATAGATTTTAAGGCTACATATGAAGCTACCAGCAAATGTTCAATACTACCTTCTTAATCTTTAAGCAATTTTGAATAATACATAAAATCACATGTAGTACTATCTAAAAAACTAATTTTGACATATTAATTTTATAAAATACACTTACTATACAATGAACTTCTCCCAAGAAAGCAGAAACCCTAAGTGAACATTAATTGAACCTCTAATTGTAGATTCATAACTCTAATCATAACCCTAAGGGAACACTTATTGAGCAGTCCTAATTGTACCATAACCCTAACTTTGAACTATAGTTGAACTCTCTAATCCCAAACCCTAACACTAATTCTATCCTAATTGAACCTTTTAACCCCAACCCTAATCTTAACTCTGACCCTATTTGAACTCTTATTGAATTCATAAACTTAATTAAACCCTTCAACCTCATCCCTCAATCCTAACCCAAATTGAACATTAATTGAACCCTAAACCTAACCCTAAGTGAACACTCATCCTAATTGAACTCTTAGAACTTTTTAGTTGTAATACAGTGCCTTAGATTTTCCCATTCATTGTCATCATTTATCATTCAATTCCTAATAGAACTCAAAAAATTTATACTTTTAGAATGTTTTAATACACACCTAATTTTAAGGGTTTAGATTTTAAGCGTTAAGGGTTTAGGGTTAAGGGGAGAGAGATAGAGGGAGTGAGTGAGTGACCCATTTACATATTATTCTTTTATTCTTCATTAGTTAAATATTTAGTTACCCATTTACTGTTAGCAGAAATGACCCAATAATTTAATAGAATAGACTACTCATATAATACCTTGCATTATGGAGCTCAATTCTCTGATATATTACTACTTATCAAATCCTTTGTAAATAATTGTAAACTTATGACTCCATTTAAGCATTTAATTGACTTTCTTGAATCAAAGCAAAAACATAGACACACAATTGAACAAATTCTCAAAAGAAGAATGAGAACTTCATTAACATTTCATTCAAAATTCACTCAAATCCACATAAGGAGAGAAAATATATTATAATTATACGTTTATTCATGCTTATAAGTCATATTTGCATACAATTTAAGATAATTTGCATATATTCATCCAAAACTCAAAACAAGCTATCTATTCTATTCTGTCTGATTGGGGTTTTAACAGCCAATGGCACCATAGATATCACATCCTCATCAGAGGATAGATATCTTTCTACCCATATATTCAACTCAAAACCTAGCTAGAGCTTTCATCAATTCTCTCCCTACAAATGAACCCTGAATTCCCTTTTATATGACAAGAGAGCAACAAGCTTCGGGCTCAAATGTAATTTCACCACAAATTTTCATTTGAACAAAATCTCCATTGAATTTGAATTTCATTACAAAACTTCCCACATGTTGAATCTGAAAAACATATATAGTGCATGAACTAGGATAGCGTAAAAGAATAGGGAACACAAATTGTCATAAAAATCCCCTTGTCACTATCCACGCAAAAAAACTAGGCAACCAAATTTCCATGAAGGCACCACAACAACTTCTTATTTAACTGCCACCCTACCCTTACCAACACTCAAACCCTGGTATACACGCCCGCTTCTAGTTGTTTCCCAATACGGTAGACCCTCAGCCTCCTCTTCTTTCTTGTCCTTGCCCAATACGGTTGTAGTCCATCTGCTTTGGGTTTTAACAGTTGATGTGCTCACAAATATCATTTCCTCATCATAGGGTAGACCGTGATTGAAGCGAATTAAATACTGACAGTAGTCTGAGTTGGTCTCAGTTACATCATCAGAAGTGTTGCTCATAAGGTCAATGGGTGAGTGTTGGCTAAATCCAGAGCACACCGACTGCTTTCCTTTGTCATCTACTAGTTGAGCAGCAATTTCCTACAATTGCAACCTTCTACTACAACCAAAGTAGTAGATGGTTGCAATTCCAGGACGTTGCTGCTCAACCAAAGCACCTTCCTAAATAGTAGGACCGAGCTTTTGTGAGCTCAAACGAATAGACCTTCTTACTGAATTACTCATTTTCTCTTCTCAGACAAGCACTCAAACTTGATTATACTCATCCCACAAATTGCTCTAACTTCTACAAGAATGACACTATTAGCAGTTAATTCCTCTTGTATTTATTGTGCAAGGTAATGGCAACCTTCATCAATGCTTAGTAAATATGCATGTGCAAACATGGCAATTTGGCGGTGTATGTACTATAACTGTTTAACTAGAGCTGGATGAGAATCCAAAGATCACCTTTCATGATTTCCAATAACAACATCTTCACACAGATTAGATCGACATGACTACAAAAGTAAGGAATAATTCATTAATGCTTCACCAACCTTCATCTTCCTCCTACGAGCTAGCAGGGAACAACAAAGATTTACATTAGCTTTTGATCTTGGTTGTCAATCTAAAACCATGGGTTATGAGCTCAATAGTGGAGATTGGGCCCCACATTCCATACAACACATACATTTTCCTTTTGCTGACCTCATACCAAATAACAGGGCGACACCTTAGGTCTGCAAGTTGGTGGGGTACAATCGAGATCTTCTCCCATATCTTCGAATTTGGAAAACCTACACATTGCACGGTTAGTATTTAATGAAAGGATTTGGCTAAGCTATCGGCGACATGACCACTGGAGTTAATGGCTTAGGTTTACATCATCGGATTAAAATTAAAACCCAACTTTGATTTTAATAATTTATTTCCTCCGCAGGGTTTTATTTCCTAAGTCTCGGTTGGCCCCGTTAAATTCTTATCCCAACCCTAACAAAGAAAAAATGATTAAGCTAAGGATTGTATTTGTTGTTATAACTTTAGATCTAGAGAATTCTTAATTACTAGTTCTTATTTGTGCATTTGTATATGAATCCAATTGAATGCCTTTCCA
>VDFB02196707.1:0-10040 GCA_007258455.2 Sequoia sempervirens | reverse complement strand
GGTATGTGCAGGATCATCATGGAAGAAACGGGCTCTTAAGTGGCAAAAAAATAAAAAAAAATTAGAGTTAGGCAACTTGACTAAAAAATTTGAATAAGTTATCTATATTATTTCAAAAATATGTAAGAATAGAATCTATAGAAAATTGAATATAGTTTCTAAAATACTAGGTTTATTTAAGAAAATAAAAAAATCTATTTGGTGAAAATTTGAAATTTCAATGCAAGAGTACTTAAATTTCAGGGAAAAAATAAGAAGTAGGTGTCTATCTAACCACCCTAACCACAATAAAATGATAATTTTTTTTATAAGATTTTAGATATAAGTAGAGGACTCATGTCCCTGGCTGTCATGTATATTTTCAATTTTTCTCCAAGTAAATAGTTAAATATGAATTTTTATTACAACTTTTAAAAAAATATAAAAAACTTGTATGTTTGACCACCTTAACTTAAGGAAACTCATGAAATTAATTTTTTTAATCCTATAGTATGTGAAGCATAGAATGTGATGCATGTTTCGTGATTCAAAAAATGATACCGCTTAAGATATAGATGTTTTGATCAACCTATCAATCAGACTTTAGTTGTAATTCAAATAGAAAAAAATGAATAATAATAATTTACAATTCAAAGTAAAGAATAATTTATATTGGTGGGAAAGATGAGAATATCCTTTAAAACCCTTTTGTTTCATCACTTTGGGTGCTTAAATATACCCCACGATACCCATCATATCGCCACTTTCAGTCTACCGCTGATCCCTGCATACCTACAAGGTCACCCCCCCCGGCAATGTGACTTGGACTTGACTTGGATGAAAATGACTATGGAAAAGGACCAAAACACAAACAAACAACAGCGGCCAGGCAAGGCTAACTGACCTAATAGAAATTAACGGTTTTGTACAAAGAAATATTTACCCAAGCAAGCAACTTTCTAAGACTAGTGAAGAGGGTATGAGCACATAACTTCTAATCCGTGATGAACAAGGAAACTAGGGAGTCCTCGATATACACATAGTACATGAGGCACAACTATGAACACCAGTCCGTCTACAAGCATGAGTCAGGAACCCCAACGAGATACTGAAGGCTCAGACCAACTCTTCACATCTTATCTAGGTATCACCCTAACTTCGACGCTCCGCCAGACATGATGTGACTGGATTGGGGTATAGCTTTGTCTCTCCCCCCTTTATATACCCCACCGATACATGTGGTTGGGATCGTCCCTTGGGGTGATGAAATCCCTAAGCAGGTCCCGCTAAAAAGAGAACACTAACTGTCTACAGCTACTCCCTAGGCTCACACGAAGTGCAAGGGAAAATCTTGGATGATGTAGTGCCCCTTGGGTGACATGAAGGACTTTCAAACACAACAAACAATATGTTGACTCCCCCTAATTAGATCTATGTGCCTAGATTAATAAGAAAAAATGATAAATGAACTAAACAAATAATGCTGAGATCGATCGTTCTGTAAGAAAAGTGTTAGTAGGTTTGATCTCCCATCTTTGAC
This sequence comes from Sequoia sempervirens, assembly GCA_007258455.2. Lineage (NCBI taxonomy): Eukaryota > Viridiplantae > Streptophyta > Pinopsida > Cupressales > Cupressaceae > Sequoia > Sequoia sempervirens. The sequence continues at coordinate 8,521 of VDFB02196707.1, read as the reverse complement.
AAGTGTGAAACAAGATGCACAAATGTTAGGAAAAATGTGGACACACTCACCAACAAACGGTGTTAGGGGGTTAGTACCTCAAAACGATAAGCAATAGAAGCTGAAAATGAAGTTTAAAGTATTGTTTTACCTCTCAAAAACCTCTATCGGGGCATATTTGCCCCTCTATAGGGCAGGTCCATCCCTCTATAGGGCAGGTTCGCCCCTCTGTGGGGCTGGTTCAACCAACTAGAAAACTGATGTCAGATTGTGATAGTTTCTCAGATGGGTGATTTTGCAAGGTAGAATTACCCCTATTGAGGGTAGGTTCACCCAAGTGGGGCAGGTTCACCCCTCTGTAGGGAAGGTTCACCCCTTAGTAGGTCAAGTTTTCCCAACTGTGGGTGGGTCGCTTTGTCTTGGGCGAGTCACCTAAACCTAAACCTTCAAAAAAATGTGAAACAACAGAAAATGTAAAAGAAAGGGACCCATTTGTGGGTCCCATCGGCATGCCAAAAATTTGATGCAGTGAAGTTTACCTATCCTAAGTGATGCAAAACAAAATGATGCAAAGGAGAAAAAAACACTGCATAACCTCAATGATTAGCCTAGTTGAACTCAAACAAAAGAAAAGATAAACAAGAGATATACCTTTGTTTGAGTTGATACCTTGGTTGGCACTTTGATTGTTGATAATGTGTGCTCCTTGATGGAAAACAATCTAAAATGATATGTAAAATGATGAGGATTTGATGGAGATTCAAATGATTCAAGTGGGTATTTTGATAAGTGTATGGAAGGGATGCAATAATGGTGGATGAGAGTATGAGAGTATGAGAGTTGAAGTTGAATGCTTGAATGTGATTGTGAATAATGTAAATGAGAGAAAAAATCTTCCATTTTAAGGGAAGAGTCTCTAGGGAATTGGACGGTTGAGATCTTGCCAACATGGGCAAGATGAAGGGTTGTGGTGAGTTGAGGACTCACAAACCCTCACATCTTGCCATGTGGAGGATGAAGTGTCACAAGGAAAAGTGAGTTGGAAAAGGGACATATGAGGTGGAGGCACTTGCAAGTACCTTGGGGTGAAAGAAGATTTCCTTAAAAAGGAATTTCTTGTTCCCATATGGGAGGAAAGTGACATATGAGGAATTTTAGTATTTCTCAAATATCTCCATGGGGAAGAGAGAAATGGTTGGGGAAATAAATGTGAATTTTAAATTCACATGAGAAGCACCTTGTGGATAAGACAAGGTTCTTATGGAGGAATTTGAGAAGTACCTTGTGGATAAGACAAGGTCTTTATAATGGAAGGTTCCTGACCCATGTGACTGATGTGACCTATCAATGATTCACATGGGGAAGAGGAGAACTTTGGAGGAATAAAAGTGAATTTTAAATTCACATGGGGAAGACAAAAAGGAATTAAAAATCCCTTGGGGGATGGGGAGAGTTGACTAAAGGGGGGCCGATTAGAAAAGCTAATCAATGATTAGAAGACAGTTAGTGGCTAATGAAGATTAGGAGCCAACTTGCAAAAGCTGGAGGATGTGACACATCCTAATCATGGATTAGACATGTGCACATGCCTAACGATGGGATTAAGAGGTGAATTAGGATTAAGGGAAAGTGATGGGTGATGTGACATGTGAGGGATTAAATAAATGTATTATTTATTTAATTCTTTTGAGGAAAAGAGGAATAAAGGGTAAGGTATTTAATTATTAACTAAATACCTTAGGGATTTAGAAGAATTTTAAGGGTATTAATTAAATAATAGCAAAATTACTTAATTAATGCAAATAAGAGGATGTTTAGATGAAAAGGGATAAATTTGGACAAATGTAAGTGTCCAAATTTAGGTGTATACAACTAAAATTGAAATTGAAATTGAGATCATTTGAAATCACAAGCATGATCGGGACAATTGGAATGACAAGATCTATTTTTTTGTATTGAAAAAATGTAAGTTACAAAATGAAGAAGCTGGAAATAAAAATAGTCCAAAAGACTATTGTTGAGAGCAGCAATAACACTAAAACATATAAACAAAAAATACAACCAGAGTGTGTACATTATCAATATATTTCTATCTACCATACAAAGACCAAGTTACAAAATGAAGAAGCAGTCAAAGACTGCAAATACAAATAGCCCAAAAGACCATTGCTAAACAAAGCAACAATAACACTTAACCATACAAACAAAAAATACAACCACAATATGTACATTATCAATATATTTCAATGCTTGGAATGACTAGTTCTTTTTGAAAAAGAGAAAAATAGTAAAGAACCACTTTGTATTACACAATATGGCAATCATATTATGGTTTACTTTATTGATCTGTGAAACTACGGGCAAGAAAATAAATTGAAAAGTTATTACATATATTCTTTCCCCGTAAATTTAAGCTTGGCCTTGACCACAATATTATAAAAATACAAAAAGGATCTATATACTTTCCCACTATAAAAATAAATTAACAAAAACTCCACCCGAGCTTAACTCATGACCATAACTCAATCAATTGAGTGTGTAGAAATTCTTTCAAAAGACTAAAACCATGAAGATAAAAATGAACACAATAAAATAATGTAACCCCAAGAAGGGAAAACAAAGAAATTAGTGAAAATCCTTCCCTTGTAACAACAAATATTCTACACAACTAGCAAAGTCCTGGTAGCATATAACCGTAAAACCACCATTAATATTCATCAAACAAGCTCTAAATAATTTAATAAAAAAATAAAAAGAACCAAATTTCATGCTTGAAATCTCTAGAGCTTTTAGGAACAACCCACGACTCAAATCTAGTATATATAGTTGGACCATTAAATTGAAGGAGCTATGGAAAAACCCTTGGTTTTCACTGTAAAAGAGTTTCCCAAAATTCAGTCCATGTCCACTACACAATTTATAAACCCTTCAGTGGATATTGACCCACAATCTAATTTGATATAATACCCACAATAATTTATTTGCTTGAGCAATTGCACAACATCATACACCACCTTGCAATTTAATCAAAATGTAGGTAGATTAAGACTAAGCTCTACATCATCCAACCTTGCAACACCTGTTTGATCTCTACAATATACAAAAAAATACAAGGAAATATAAGAGTTGATTTTGGCCGAGCTGCAACATGCAACAAGCGTGGGTGGATGAAATTATTTATTTTTGCAGCACTTTATAAATGATTTTTTTATGATTTTTTAATGTTTTTTTAAATATTTTTATATTTTTTTCTTAAAGAATAAATTTTTTTTTTTGAAAATATAAAAATTTCTATTTAATAGAACTTAATAGAACTTAATAATATAATCTCAAAAACAAAAAGAATATTTAATATTTAGAAAGATGAATGAGATAGAATAGGGTATGTAGAGTTAAATTAACCATCATGAGTTAATTCATAAGATTTTAGAAAGTTTTATTTTATAAAATAAATAATTTTATTTTTATTTTGGATGATGTCACTGTATAGGTTGACGTCATCTTTTAGTTGATTTTTGATAACTTAAAAAGTTAATGATGTCATCCTTAATTAGGAGGCCCATTTTTTATGTAAATTTCCCCTAATGACCATTTCCCTAGGTGTAATACGGGTTAGAGAATTGATGTTGGATGTTAAATAGTTGTCATAGATCCTTCAAATCTTGATTTTTGAAGGGTGTTGTGTTATCAAAAATAAGGGCTTCCAGAACACCATAATGATAGATAAGGTAATTTAGGATAAATTTGGCAATTTGCTTTCCTATTATGTAGGTTAGAGGAATGGCTTCCACCCACTTGGTAAAGTACTCAGTGGCTGTCATGATGAACTTATGGCCATTAGATGAGGTGGGAGTAATTTATCCTATGAGGTCAAGCCCCACTATGAGAAAGGCCAAGGTGTGACCATGGGTTGTAACTCCCGAGTTGGATCATGAATAAGATCTCCATGTTGTTGACACTGGACACACTTTTGTATGTACCTTTGGGATTCTCTTTCCATGGTTGCCCAGTAATACCCCATCCTCAATATTTTCTTAGCTAAAGTCATACCGCTAGAATGGGAACTACATGTGTCATCGTGTACTTCTGTTAAGGTGGTTAAGGATTCCTCTTGGAAGAGACATCATAGTAATGTCCCCTCAATGCTTTGGTGGTATAACGTATCACCTAGGATCACAAATCGAGATGCCTTCTAAACAAAGGTCTTTTTAAGGTTGGAGGTGATATCAAAGGGGAGGGTTTCTTTGCTAAGGTAGGTGAATATATCATGATACCATGGGGAACTAGGACCAATGATGACACATACAAATTCAGATTCTAGGATTTTGAAAGCTAGCACACGAAGTTGTTCTACCAAGAATTCACAATAAAGGATGTTGTGCGACATATCTAACAATGATACATTTGTTGTCATAGCATATGTTGCTCGATTGTTCATGTGAGGAATCTAATCAAAAGTTATATATATTAAAAAGTCCTTGAGACTTTCTACCATCTTCTTGTAAGGAGTAAGCTTATCATCCTTAGTTTGGTAGTCGTCATTGACTTGGTTGATAACCAGCCGTGAGTCTCCATAGAATCTCATCTCTTGTATCCACCATTGAACTCCTATCCTTAGACCTATTGAAATGAAGAAAAAGTGGTATGATGCTATCATATGGTTTCAGGACATAGAGTACACCCACTTCCCAAATTCATTTAAATATAACCTTAGAGATCTCAATGCCAAGGGGAAAGAGATCTTGCAATAGGGCTATCCTGGAGGTTGATTGTAAGCTAATAAAGGGTTCACCACCAAGTTAAGACTTAGAAAGAAAAATTTAATGAAAAATATAATGCAAGATGAAATGCAAAACCTAATTCAATGCAAACCTTCACTAAATGACCTAGAAATGCAAATGAAACAAAACAAAAGGCTAAAAAATGAAACGTATGCACCTGGAAATATGGAGATGTCTGGAAGGAGGTCTAAAATGATGAAAATATAATTTTAATGTTGAGTGGGACTCATTCGCCAATTTGGGTGAATAAATCCAAAATCTAGGTTTTTGTGTGGGAACAAGAATTTGTCAAATGGGTATCTGAATTTGCAAAAATATAAATTTTGACCAAAATTGGGACTCATTCGCCATAAGTGGTGAATCAGTCTAGTTAGGTTTTTTTAAAACTTCAGGATCTAAATCTTCTCTTCTTAATCTGCTTAATCTACTTCTTCAGGTTTTTAGATCTGAATCTTTGTAAATCAACCTATAGGTGTTCTCCAATGTTCTCCAAGGCTTGATAACAACTTTGAAAACTTTATACACTTCAAAAACTTCTTCCAATCTTTCTCTTCAATGTTTCTTAAATTTAAACCTACAAATCCCACACTAAAGAGGGAAAAATGTTATTGGGTTAGTGGATAGGGGTTTGCCTTGGTCAAACCTCATTTTGGTAATCAAACCTTGAAATAGAATGAAATAGGAATGGAGAATGATGAATGAACAAAATATGATGTTGCAACTCACCAAACCCTATCAATAAAGTGTTGAAAATATGTATGAAGTGGATCCAATGGATGTAGATCTTGAATCTTTCTTGAAGGTGATAGATCTTAAATTGAACACTTCCTTGAATGATAAAACCCTACACCACAATTATTAGCTCAAAAAAAACATGATGCATGAAATCCTTGACATGATGCTTGATGCTTGAAGAATGCTCTAAAATTCTTGATAATCTTCCCTTGAATGCACTTTAATGCTCTTGTAAACACTCTTGTAAACACTTACTATAAGGATGAATACTTGAATTCTTGGGGTTAAAATGAGTGAAAGAACCTTGCATTTGTACACTGTAATTATGTAAGAATTCCTGAAATTACAACACAAGCCGACATTGGATCTAGGAGAATAAAATATTGTAAAAAATTTGAATTAATTTTTATTTTGGGCCACAGGGGACTCATTTTCCCAAGGTGGTGAATGAGTCTCACCAAGCATAATTTTTGGGACCATTTTAAAAAATGCTTAGAAAGGTGTAAAACCAGGCTCAAGACCCAAAAGCCTAGGTGAAACTAATTAACCCAAGGTAGTAAATGAGTCCTATATTGATAAATGTGGGCCACACAAGTTAAAAATACTTGAATTATGATTGGGTATTGATTTGTGTCATGATTATCCTCGAAAAGATGCATTAAATGGGGCTTGTGGATGCAAAATAAGGCCAATTAAAGCATAAAAAAGCCTAATTATTAAATAAAACCCTAAAAGTGTGAAAGTGTGTTACAACACTTTACAACACCCCAAACAAGGTACCAATAAGCTCATTTATTTCAGGGCCCAAGAGCTAATGTGAATATGTTAGACATATTACAACACTAATCAAGGCCAAGTTAGGGGGGCCATTTTCCGTCATTACATCTAGCTTCCACTTTAGTGAGAGGAGGAACTTGCTTCCAACTCACACTAAAGTAGACCAAATGCACCAATTCCAGTAAATAGGATGACCGTGATCAAGAGGGGTTCAAATGCACCAATGCTTAGTGAGATAGGATGACAATGATCAAGAGGGTTGCACAAGCCCCCAGGACCAAGATCCTATGGAAAACCAATATAGTCACAAAAGAATACATGTGAAAATGATATAAAGAGAAAAAATAAGGCATAAGCATGCATTGTCAAAGACATAAAGAAAATGAAACAAAATGAGAAAGTAAAGGGGTGGATCAAGCTTTGACCGTTTGTCCTACATGTTGTGGATTAGATCTAGATTGTTTTTAACAAAAATGCATACTCACTTTGAGGCAATGGAACTCTAGGTTGTTAGTTGGGTGAGAAGTCCAAGAAGGTGAGACACATACACTCATGGCTGGTATGTACTCACACACACATGTGAGTGGCTAAGGGAAAGTCATTCCATCGTTCGACTTCCTATCAAACCATACCAAGGTTAAACCTCCTGATAAATTTGATAAGACACCATGCAATAAATGGTCTTCAAGCTTCATGAGACAAGCAAAGGTTCATATGCTTGAAGCTCATCAACAAAAAAGATGGATCCACAAGCATGCAAGCTGTGATATGCAAGGTGGCCATATAACTGAAAAATACAAATGCAAAAATAAGAAGTATTCAAGGGAGTCTTGCTTAGTTCATGTGAGGTATTTAACTTAGGGAACTATTGTGCCTAATATCTCCAAAAGAGGACCCAATCAAAGAATAGAAATTCAATAAAATTAGGGGATGTAACTTGTATCACATCAAGCCACTAAGAGAATGCATTATGCTTGCAAGAGATCACACCTTGAAGGAAATCATACCCAATGTCATCCACAAAGTAAAAAACACATCGTATAAAGTAAAAATACTGCACCATGAAACATGGAAAAAAAAATGCAAAAGAATAATGCTAATGTATGCCCCCACTTTAAAGAAATTGCTAAACACCTTGCTGTGAACAATTACTTTAAAGTAGCAAATGATAAATGCTAACAATAAAGAGGACATGAGAGCTTATTTGGAAATCCCTATGCCAAGTCATATGTTTCCAAATAAAGCTACATCATAAAAAGAAAAGGAAAGAGAGGGTTTCCAAAAATGAAAAAAAATCTAAGCACATAAGGGATCTATGGATTTGGGTCAAGATGTTCTTGTTATAATGTTTTTGAGAGTTTAGAACTATCATCATTCCCTAAATACACATAGAATTGGAAGAATGACACAAAGAGAGTGAATAAAGAAAAAATCCTTTTTTCCCATTAATATGGAAGAGACATAATGTCTCGATGCCTTTTACGCCATCCCCTAAAAGGAAAAAATAAGAAAATGAGAAAGAAAAAGCAAAGCAGTGCAATCCTTTGGTGAATATGGAAGAGACATGAATGTCTCAACTTTATGTCAATATCCCCAAAAGGAAAAAACAGGACAAATTAAAAATATAAGAAGAAAAAAGATAAAAGATTTACTACATAGAGAAGAATGAAGGTAAAAATAGAGGAATGCCACACAGAGAGAGACATAAAAAAAAAAAACATTATAGGGGATCACATTACGCACATGCAATTAGAAAATAAAAATGAAAAACAACAAATGATGCAAAAGACTAAGGCACATGTGAGTCAACCTAAAAGTAGGTCATCCCCAGATCCCAATCATATTCATTATATACCAAAGCAGCAACTAGCCAAAGGGACAATAGCAAGTGCCAAACTGGGGCCATTACTAGGTTCAACACTCTTCTTAGGAGAATTGTCGTTTAAGCTCATGAAAGAGGAAAATAATGTATTCAATTCATTATGCACCTCTTCATCAATTTTAGCAACCTCATCATCATCGTCTAAATTAATCACAACAGGAGGTCGAATGATAATGTCTAAGGAAGGGTTCAACTATTATTGTGGTTGTTGTATTGGATTATTTTGTTTCAGAATGGGAGTAGATTCATTATGCATTGCTTTAGTCAATTTTGGATTTTGATTTTATTTGTTTATTTCTTCATGTATCTTGCGAGCAAGGGCATGACATCTACAACTACACTCTCTAGAACCTTTGTTTCTTTTAGT
>VDFB02196703.1:0-13766 GCA_007258455.2 Sequoia sempervirens | reverse complement strand
TTATAAGGTGTTTCATGAGGAATTTTCTCTAACTTTAGTTTATCTACCATTTCATTTGAAACCATGTTGTTAGTACTCCCTAAATCAATCACTACTTTACATACCTTTCCTTTGCATTTGTAGGTGGTCTTGAATAGGGTTCTTCTTGGATTCATCTCCTTCTCCTTGGATGATTTTAGGAGTTGTTTTCTCACCATCAAAGATTATCCAACTTTAGGAGCAACAAGTTGATTAGGGGAATGAACGCTCTCACAATCATCCTCTTGTACCAATTGCACTCTCTTATCACCACCACTTGAAGTAGAACCTTGTTTCTCAGCACACTTAAATGTTGGATGGCCAAATTGATTGCAATGGTAAAATATTCCTAAAAATGTGCTTGAACTTCTACCACCACCAAACCTTCCTCTGAAACCTCTAAATCCACCTCTTTGATCAGCAACTTAGTCTTTGTTCTTGCTTGCATCTTCTTGGTCTTCATAAGTTTTCCTTGATCATCTTCCTCTATTGGTGTTGCATCTTCCTCTTCCTTGTCTTTCTTTCCTTCTTTTGAGTTTCTCTTCTACCCTAGCAGCCAACTAAAAACATTCCTCAACTATTCTTGGTGTAGCCAAACTCAACTTATATTGTATTTGAAATCTCAAGCCACACATATACCTTGGAATATTTTCATTCTCATCCTCAATATGACCAGACCTTATATACAACTTGTGAAACACTTCATTAAATGTCATGACATCCTTTTCTTTTTGTTTTAAACTCTACAACTTCTTGAATGTCTGAATTGCATGATCACTTGGAAAAAAATATGCTTTCACTTTTGCTACCATTCTATCCCATGAACTAATCTTTGTTTTTACCTTCTTCACTCTTTCCTCTACAATGTAATTCCACCATGTTAAAGCTATACCTTTCAACTTAGTTTTTGCAAACTTCACTTTCTGATCATCAACAACCTCCATGAACTCAAATAAATTATCTAGTGCATCTATCTAGTCTAATACCTCTTCAGTATCTAACTTGCCATTATACATTGGCACATCTACTTTCACATCAAAAGCATCTCCCTTAACAACCTTGAGCATCTTTATCATTCTTCTCCCATCTGGATCCCAATCAGCATCTTGGGCTCTTCCACTTGGAGGGTTTTCTTGCTCACCCTCTTCCTCTTCCTCTCGGTCACTTTCCTCTTCAATGGCCATTCCTCTTCTTTGTTGCATCTCCATTGCTGAAAACCTAGCTAAGATTTCTTCATGTGACTATTTCAACATCTTAATCTCTCTTATAAGTACTGCATTACCTTTAGGAGGCATTTTGTCTTTTCAACTTCCCACTTTTCTTCTTCAATCTTCCACTTTTCACCCTCAAAAGACCTAATACCTATGCTCTAATACCACTTGATGCAGAGCAGGGAGGAAAACCTTCAAAAATCACAATTAGATCAGTTTCAAAAAATTCTTCAATCACAAAACCTTCAATTTGTTGTCCTACTCATAATCCTCTCTCATTTCCTTGTAGTACTCCAACTAATGCAAATTAAGCATATCTTTCTAAAAACTCACCAAACCCACTTCTCCAATGGCATTTCAAATACCCATTTTCCTCAACTTCAACATATCAAATTTATACATGCACTTGTTTCAGACCACCATCCCTTAAACTTAACTAGTACATTGAACAAAGCCTTAATTAGCCCTATTTTCCAAAGCAACAACAACTTAAACTTTCTTCCAACCCCAAAACTCCATGGCAGGACCTTTACCAGGTTGCAATTTTCAAAATCCACAACTTCTATTAGGAGGGGGGCCTATAAAGCCACCAAACCATAAAACCCTTACTTTGACTAGTTACAAGGGGGTTTATTGAAAATATGGTCTCCAAGTCTTCCCTCTACAAGCTAACACCATAAACATCTCATATTAGGCCTGAAAATGCTCATTCAACCTTCACAAATCACTACCCCATGATTTTTTAACCATTCCTAACCTATAACCACCAAACTAGGCCAAAATTCAATGAAATGACAACTAAGGTGTTGTGCCCTCAGCACACACGCCCCGTTTGGAACAGGGACCCTCTTTTATTTTTCCTTGTTGATTCGTTATGTCACCACCTCATTTTGTGTGCCCCGTTTTGGTGTCCTTGGTGGTCACATTTTTTCCAAAGTCTCATCTTGAGTTGACCATGTTTCATCCCCTTTATTTTGGCTAAGTCCTAGTGCCTCGCGAACTCTCCTTGGCAATCTTCTTCTACCAGCAGCCTTGGGACCTAGCGGGCCCGCCTCACCAGGTTTCCCTAGTCGGGTTTCCTCGAGTTGTTCGCTTTTCCAAAATGGCGGAAGGATTCTGCCTTCTCGAGCACCTGGGACTCGGCTCCTTCTTTTTCGACAGTTTGAACTTGCATGAATTTCGACCTGCTTTCGCCTACACCAGGTCCAGTCCACTGGACTTTTGTCCCCAGAAATTTGTTCTGTCTTCACCATTTCTGATGGAGAAACCCTAACGACACTCTGCCCTCTAGATCCTGAGATCCCCTTTGCCATCGATTTCCAAGGTGCTTCTAGAAATGATCATCGGGTTGCGTCATTCTGGGCCCCAGGCCCCGAACCTCCCGCCACCGTCCATAAATTTGAACTCACCAATCCAACGGTTGACCATACGAGCATTAAATGAGGCCATTAAATGCATGTGTAGGTATAAATAAAGGGGCTGACCTATCATTTTCATGTCAGGTTTTCCAAAAGAGATCAGAGTGCTTTCCAGAGGAGATCAGTGCATCCGTCGCCTGCCACCCTCGCGTCCAAGATCATCATTCGACCTCCCTTAGTGGATTTCACCTCTTCTCCCATCAGAATTTTGAGGTAGGTTCACTGTTCATTCCACCGTGAGGTTATTTTTGATTTTATTCTTAAAATAATGAACAACATGGGCTAAAAATACATTTAATTGATAAAACATAAGAAAACCTACAAAACCCATGTTTCCAAATTTTGAAAGACCTCTGCACCTCACTTGAAGAATACAATGATATAAATGCTCATGGTGAATACACAGAATGTGATTCAGATTCACTATCAGTAGAGCAAGCTCATTGTGAGAGTGATACAGAATTTGAAGACAAACATGTGTGTGATCAATATGTCAACTCAAAACATAATGTTGAATATGATGAAGATGTTGATAAATGTGCTTATGCACCTGCTCTTCATGGTTGTTTGTATGAAGCAAAAATTGAAAGGTTTGTGTTACATGAAGAGCATGATGATGAAATAATGGATTCCTTTTGGAATAATCAAGTGGCACACCATGAGATATATATGGAGCATCCAAGGAGTGAGAATAATGGTGAATTTCATGTTGATGAGTGTGAAGTTGAGTACAATTGCTTCCTATTTGATGCTCCTGATCTTCAGAGTGTGAACAGTGATATGTTTCCATCCCATGTGAAAGATAACAAAGATTCTAGTCATATTGCTAATGAGGAGTTTTCAACTACCAATGAATCTTTCACTTTTGAGTTAGCACATACATCAACTAACATTGCACATGCAGAAACCAATGCACATAGTTGTATTCCTGTTGTCCATGTTGATGTTGAATTACTTGAGCCTACTTTTGAAGTATTTGGTTTTGAGCTGAATAATGATGGCATGAATGCATCAGAATATGTTCTCAAACCTGAGATGAGTGCATTTACTCATTCTTTAGAAGTTAATGTTGCATCTGATCCCTGTCTCCATGATGCCAAGGTATGTTCTGATATACCTGAACCGAAGTGTCAAAAGATGTGCCTATGTTGCAGTAATCAGTATAAGTATGCTCTAGAATATGAATCTTTTGTCTTTGACATATGCCAAGATGGTTTGCATGATGAACAAGACATTTTGTTCAGTTATTGTGATGGTTTTACCATTGATGTGCAAACTAACGACCAGATTGAACCTGATAGTTCTAGCCATATAGCAGATTGTGAGTGTTATTTTTGTCAGCTGGAAGGAGTTTTCATAGAATGTGGCAAGGTGCAAGATACTAAGGAATGTTGTTTTCAGTTTAAGAATGATGTAAATGATGAATATGATAGCTTGTTGCCACATGACAATCAACATTTGGAAAGTATGTATGACTTTCAAATGCATAGTGATTATGAACATGTTGATGATGTTGTATATGATGGCCTGTTGAGAGGTACCAGCATGTTCAATCAGGCAAATGGTTGTGATCAGACTGTGCTTTCATATGGTCTTGATCCCCATTTTCAAATATTGCCACTTGATACAAAATCAAAGAATGAAGAAAGTGGCAATGATGTGGCCTATTTGATTTGGTTCCCAATTGATGACAAAGCCAAACACAGAGCAAGTTCTCACTTGCATGAAGGCAGCCTGATACTTATGTTTGCAAGGGTGCAGTCACCCATGTTGTTGTGGTTTGACAAATGCAAGCACAAATTGAGGGAGATCAGCTCTTTTTGTATAATTGTGTTTGACAAAGGAAAATGTTGACTCCCATTTTTCATTTGGTGGCCTGGGGTCATTAGATGAAGTTGAAAAATAAAGAATGAATAAAGGAGCAGTTTCAGAACACCTGATGGACTCATTTTTTGGTCTACTCCCCAAAGATCTAGAATCTTGCTATGCCCATAGGGGGCATACATCCCTAGTTAGAGCCACTATTGGCACTCTCAAATTTTGCAAATTTGAGATCCTTATATCAAAAATTTTGCCTCTGCACTTTCAGAAGTGCACCTGATGAACTTGCCTAAATGACCTAATTTGGAGGGTCATATTTTAAAGCCCATTGATTTCTAAGAAAAATCCCTTTGCGGACACACTCATGTGTCCTATTTGAATGTGCATGTCAATTTTCAGCTTCCTACGATAAGTTTTGTTAGTGTTTTGAAATGTGAAGCTAAAGGGTTTTTGCAATTTATTGTTGTTTGCAAATTTGTAGTTTTGCAAAGTTGCCTCTGTTTGAGCTTACATTTTGCAACCAATTGATTTTCAAGAGAAAAAGAATGTTGTTCTACATTCTCCATACCAAGATGAGATCACATGTCAGTTTTGAAGGCCTCACGAGTTGATTTGCTATTTATAGCAGATCAAAACCAAATGGAATTTTTTCAATTTTAAACTGAAACCTTTCTGAGAAGCCAACTTTGAGCATCAATAAATTTGGTTCAATGATGTTTCAAGATAATCCCTCTGGCACACATGCTTATTGTACCTAAATGATCTACTATGTCTAGTGGCGGCCTCTCAGGAGCTGATTTGATATTTTTGCAACGAGGTCATTTCATCAGTTTCAATTGGTTCAAAACAAATGTTTATTGCAGAAAGTTTGAGTAAGCAACTTTGACAGCGAATAACTTTTTCCCATTTTTTTTTCTCTGAGTCATCTTTTGCGTTGCATTCTTGGGATGAATGGCTACATGTCTGCAAGTTTTTATGTCTCCAAGAGTTCGTTTGCCTAGTTTTCAGAGGTGATTCCAGAGCCAACTTGGCCAGTTTTGCTCAATGTCCAAATGAGCCAGAAACAAATTTTAATGAAAACCCATTTCGTGTTTTCACTTTTGAAGCATTCTAAAGCTGCCTGAGAGTCAATTGAGCTCAAAAGTTGTTTCAAAATGGAACTATTTTTAGCTGGGTCTACATGGGGACCTGACATGCTTCACTCAGCTTGAGGTTATAATTGTTTCAGTGTGATAGTCATGGGTAACATATTATAAGGATTGAACTCTTCAATGTCCATTTTCATGTAAATTCATTATTGTTGATTGAAGAAGATATTGATGAACAAGTGAAATATCACAATCAAGTGGTAGTAGAAGTTCATGGGTGCATATTCTTAAGTGACTCTTCATTAAATAATCTTCTTCAACAAAAGAAGGTTGCCATACCTCTCTTTTGTAATTCGTCTTTAGATGAGAAGCTAACATTGAGGTTCTATTGAATCCAAGAAGAGTTCAAGTAGTAAAACAAAATGCTTTGGAATAATTGCCAAAATAAAAGGGCAAGATACATTGGCCGATTTGATCTGGCAATAAAGGAATGGTGTTTGATTTGTTTGCAGTTTCATCATAGCAAATGAGGGCTCCCCAATTGGATTGACATATAAAGAAATTCATTTCTATCTGTAGCAATAAAATATCAAATCTGTTTGAGGGGGCGACCAGCATATTACTAAAAGGGATCCTTTTAGTATGTTAATGCATTTTTCCAAGGTGCCTGGCAAGGTGTGCATAAAGTGGATTTATTGAAAGGTTCTTAGAAATATTTTAGCAAATGCAATTAGTTGCATTCAAAGCGCAAGCTATGGGCACCCAACAAAGCATTAAAGACAGAAAAAACCCTGTTCAGACCTTCAGCGCAGCATAGACAAGGCATATGAACTCTAAAAAATAAAACTTTAGAAGCCTCAATGGAACACCATTTCCAGTTAAAGAGGTCAATTTGATTATCACAAATGAAAGTTATGCCAGTCACCAACAGAAGTGAGACAAACATGGAGAGGAATTTGTTGAAAATGCTTTAGCAGCTTTCACAACAAATGCAATTTACAGAGGTCTCAAGCAGAATGAAATGGAGCAGCAGTGTTTGAAGGTGTTGTCCAACGCACAGAACAAAATTGTTGAAAATGCAATAAATGAAATTTTTAAACAAATGCACGTAGTCATGCTTGGTATAGAAGGAACACACCAACATGAAGAATGCACATGAATGGGTTAAAAATCCCATCAAACTCTTAGTAAGTGGTAGCCTCTGTGCAAAATAAGAGAGATGGGGTTGAGGGGTATGAAGAATAGATTCATTGAATAATATAGAAACTTTCTAGCAAGTGAGTGCAATTTCATGGAATGCTATTGTGATGCACAAAATAAATTTGTGAAAGTCCTCAGTAACTTCAAAAGCTACCAAAGAAATCCCATGCTGCCAGCTAGAAGGAGAACGCAACCCACAGTTTGCATAAAAAATGAATCGTTAAAAAGGCTTGAGAAACTCCTCAGAAACACACAGCATGGACTGGTTGGAGAAGTATTTAGAGACTCTCAAGGAAATTTTAAGGTCATTGTGCATTGAAAGGAGGTGCCAGAGCACAATAAATAAAATGGATTTGTTAGAAAGGCTACGCTGGGAAATGAGGGTGTTGATATCCTTCACAATACAGAGGAATCATTGGCAGCCAGTGCGCATAAAGGCAATATATGTAACTAGTGTATTTGGTAAGCCTGTTGAAGCTTTCAAACAAATTCAAATGGAAGGTTGGTGCTGGTTGTCTCCATGGAATGTGCCCAGTAGAAGATACAAAATGTAATCATTAAAAGGCATTAGAAACATTTAAGCAAATGAAGTGCATTGCTAAAAGTAGAGGAGGGATAGTGTATTGAATGAATTTGTCTGATGAAGACATTATAAACCCTCAAGAAAGCATAATGAGTAATGGAGGAACTCGATGAAGCATATTGGCATGCCACTTAGCAACAAAGCACGCAACCATCAGGCAACAGATTTGTTGGAAAGGTTTCAAAAATTCTACATCAAGTGTAGATGGTGCGGCTTTTGGATTAATAGACAACCTTCAAAACACAGTGAATGGAGGCCGATTCATATGGAATCTTGAAGCCTTACCACCAAGAGAAATGTCATGTGGATCTATTGAAGAGTCTTTGGAAAATCAAAAGCCATTCATATGCTAAGGTTTGAGCCCTAAAGCCAAATGAAAGCCCATAAAAGTTGAAAGGAGCCTACACACGGTGAAATTATATTAGAATATTTGAGGAATTTTGTCAGAGATGTTGGGGCGATTGAAGATGGAATGCTGGAGGAGATGAGGGGCACTATCAAAAGCCACAGGCTCAAGATGTTGAAGTGTCGCCATGAAATTGTAGAGCACATTTGAAACCAGACACAAAAATACACAGAAAATGGAGAAATTAGGGCAACAACAATGAGGAATGAAATCCAACGGCTATTAAGAGAGATACAAACCCAGCCACATCTCCACCACTGCTTGCCAAATCTCTATTCAAACCTGCACGACATTTAATCATTGTGAAATGGCAAAATTTCACCATGTGGCAGTGGCAGGCCCAAGTGAAGTCCCGTGCGCGGGTAATGAAGTGTTAAAGGGGGCTAGAGATATTTTATTAAAAGCTTTATTTTCTTTTAATTATTTTATATTGTTTTGAATTAAAACAATGTGTTGGATGAAATTAAGTGAGTCCCCATTTGAAGGAAAGGTTTTTTAAATAGAAGGTGAATATTTTACACGTAAGTGTAAAATAAAATGTGGTGAGCACGAATATTGCCTGTGTAAATTTAATTTTGAGCCATGGGGAAAGCATGGGTTGAATTTAATATTCACCCATATAATTATTTTATAAGACTTTTACCATTTTAAATGGTACACAGAGGTAAAAGTGATTTTTTTTTTTTTTAAATGTGAGCTGGGAATGAAGATATTTTGCAACAAAGGAAAAATATTTTGAAAAGGTAAAGTATAAGGTGGGGATTATTATTAAAGTTATAAAACTTTAATATTTGGAAAGTAAAAGTATAATCTGCAGCAAATAATGTGCAACAGTATAATAGATGCAGAAAATGAACTTTCACGGGAAAAGGCATTTTTTTACACAATTGAGTGAAATGGAAATTCATGTAGTACCCCTCCATTTATGCTTATGTTTTATGTTGATATGTTTTTACATTGTTAGACTATGATACTTTGTTTGGATATTTGATCGCTGGTTATGAGCGACAGTGGATTTATTCTATGACATGATGATACATTGTTTGGTGATTACTGATTTTTAGACATGCTTTGAGATAGTGTAGATGTTTATTTTCAGTTGATTATTGTTATGTACATGTTTATGATGGACTACTTGTTAATTTATTTCATTGGTATGTGATATGTATTGGTGTGGAGAATAGAGTCGCATCCTTTCGCTTGCAAGTGCAACGATATCCGTGATTTTCTACTTGCGGTGTGCACAATTCAATGGTTTATATATATATATATGCTAAACTGCGAGTGCAATGATATCCATTGATTTTCTGCACTTGCGGTGTGCTGTTCAATGGTTTATATATATATATATATATGCATGTTATTGTTTGGATTAGGGAATTGCGGTACGCGGCTAACTCCACAGGTACTTTCGAGGTCTAAAGCGTGTCAAGACTCATGGATATTATATGTTGATCGGAGATAGTAGTTTAGTTCACCTAGTATAGTCTATAACACAGTCCTTTATTAGCATCTATTTTTAGTTTAGAGTCATAGGATTCTTTTGCATTCTTCTATTTGGATAAATTGAACAGGTAAATTTGGTTAATTTTTTAATGTTAATTTATTTGTGCTTTGTTGTTGTTTATTTAATTAATTTTTAAATGTTGAAGAAATTAGTTACTTGTCATTTAATTAATTAGTTAGCTTATTTGGTTAAATGGTTTGATCTAAAAAGATTAAACTTATTTAATTTAATTAATTAATTAATTAAATTAAATTATTAAGTGTGTAAATAGTTTTATTTGAAAATTAAATATTATTTGTGGGAATGGCATTTGAATTGTAAATTAAATTTGTATTTGAAAATTAGAAAATTAAATAAAAATAAATGCATGTGGTTTGAATATTGGATGTAAATTTAAATTAAATAAATTAATTGCATGCAAATTGAAAATTGGCAAGATTGTCGAGAAGTGGTGGAGAAGATATTTTGTAACCACTTCTCGACATGTGTGCCAGTGCATTAATTGATTATTGTTGAGGTTGTTGATGGATATTATCTGAGGATTTGGAAATTACAGAGGCTATTCAATTTTCTTCACGGGAAATGAAAGAGGTTTTTGCTGTGTAAAATTATTTTTAAGAATTTGTTATTTTCTCTGTATCTGGTTGTATATTTGTGGAAGATCCCTTGGAGGGAAGTTCTTTTGTGTTGGTTGAAGAAGTTTTGGAGCACTGTGTGTTATGGGCAATAAAGGATTCTCTTATCTACAGCCAAATCTCAAGTTACAGACAGCAGAGGTGTTACAGGTATTTTTCTTTGTTTAATTTGATTTCTTTTAAAAAAAGAATGACTGAAAAAATATTAGTTTAGTATTTCATGTGTTCTTCTCGGACATTAAGTAAAAATTTAATTTAAGCAGTAGGAAAGATCTATGAAGAATTTTAGATATGAAAGAAAAGAAATTCTCTGCTGATAAATTTTTAAATCTCTGTGAAATTTGTGAAAACAAGAAATTTATAAAGCTGACAGTAAACCGAGAGATATATATTTTAATGATAGGGAAAAACTTTCTGAGAGATGAAGTTACAAAACCATTGAAAGTTTCATGTTAAAATTTATCTGTTAAATGGGAGATCATTTTGGAGATCTGTAATTAAATTGAAATTATATGAAGTAAAATGTGTTTATTGACAATTTTCTTAATTTTCTGTAGAAAATTTTATTGAAAGAAATTGTCTGATTCCAGTAATTAATTTACTGTGTAAATTGTGTTTTAATTATATATTTTTAATTATATATATATATTATATATATATGTATATAAATTTTATACATACATATATACATATAAAATATAAATATATATGCATATGAACTATATATTGTATATTGTTCTTGGAATTTTATTTTTAAAAAAATTGAAAATCCATCGTACGCTGAAAATTAGAAAATTGCATAGATTTTATTTAACATAAATTTTGTTTTCCTTAAAAAAAAAGATTTAGGGCATGCGTAGGCGGGCTACCCCCACAGCCCTTCCCTAAAGGGGAGTGGCTGTGAGGGCAATGCCCAGTGCTGCCTTCACAGGCAGCGCAAGCGCTGCCTGCACAGCCGCACCCCACTTTGGGGGTTTGGCTGTGTATGGTAGCTGCCCCCTGCCAATGATTGTTTAGTTTATAAACTTTGTTTTAAAATTCGTAATTTTTATTAGTTTATAATATATGTTATACCTGATATATATAATGTATATTATTTTTAATATATATTTATATATATTGTGTATACATATATATAAATTCAAAAAGGTTATAATTTGTTTAAAATATTTATATGGTTAAATTTATTCCAGTATTAAAATATAAATATTTAAAGAAATAGTGGATATAGATTTATTTCAGAGTAATAATATAAATATATATATTCTCTTATATATATTTATATATTTTAAAAATATTTAACTATAATGATTTAATTTTTTTTATTATTTAAATTTATATTAAATCGTTAATTGGAGTAAGAAGATTAGAAATAGATATTTTCTTTTATGATATGCATTAAGAAATGAGATTTTTTTTTAAAATGCATGAACAAAATTATGGTTTAGTTGATTAATTTCGTGCTTATATTATTGTTTGTCTGGATTTAGTATATCCGAACCATAAACATTTACTTTTCTTGATTTGTTTTTACTGTGTTCTTTTTGGGTAAATTGGGAAAGTTATAGTTATTGTAAGTCTTCTAGAATGATTTGTAAAGTAAAAGGTGTAATATTGCTCAAAATATTTCTTGAGTTGACTTGGGTTGTGCATGTGTTTAATAAGGTGTTTTGATATTCGATTTTTGGTGAATTTTAATGATATTTGTGGAGTCAATTGTTTATATGTGATGAACTTTGTGCACTTCAAAATTCCTAGTCGAAAACTAGTATACCCATGTTTTAAGTTTAGGAGTGGCTTTTAGGGTGAGCTCTATTACCACAAAGTGGTGTCGGTAACTTACAAAGAGTTAGTAAGTCGAAAATTAAAGAACATGTAGTTCTACTAAAACTCTTAACAAGATAGTTATGCCTCACTTCTATTGACTCTTGAGCTACTTCAGTCTTGAGTATAAGATGAGAAGGCCCTCGAATGGAAAATTCCGTCTTGTTTCTTCAAAATATATTCGATTCCACAATGATTTGCATTGGGATTGGGTTTTGTAAGAGGTTACTAGGGTAACCCATGTTGGGGGCCAGAACCTAGGAAGAAACACCAAGGTAACCTTTGCAATATTGTGATGACACTCCACCTAAAGTAACAGTTAAATTTGTGTATGTAGCACATTCAATTGTCCTAAATTTGGAAGCAATGTAACCATTAGTTTGTTATGTACTAGTGTCTAGGGTTAGTAGATTAGGTCTAGGTAACCATATTACTATCTCCTAGCATGGGGGTGGACTCCACGGGTACCATGGTTGGGTGGAACGTGCACTCACTCCGCTGGGTCCCCGCTTGATCTTGGCATCAAGAGTCATGGATGGAGAGCCCATGACTTGGAAACTTATGTGTATATCTTCAATGTAAATTTTAAAACTTGTATTGTAAAACATCCCTCAATTGTATATGAGGTGAAACAAAGTAATGTAATTTGAAATTATATTGAACTACTCCTAATAGATGGATGAGCATTGCTATTCTATCAAATGCAATGTATGGAAACATTTTTGTACTTTATGTTAATATGAATGGTATTCAAATGAAATGCAATGTTTATCTTTAATGATTATGTTATTAAATAAAATGTGCAATGCAAAATACTTAAGTCACTTATGGAAAACTCAAAGTAGTGTAACGTCGCATAGCCTAATGAATGTATGCAACTATTTAACTTAATAATTAAACTTTAAAAAAAAAAATTATTACACCTTTATACACTATTGCAACATTCCTTAGGTTATTATGACGGGCATTACATAGAAGCACTAGGTAAACCAACCACTTGGCTTGGGAGTATGATCATATGAATGATTTCATTCTAGAATTCAATCTTGTAGAGTACTTTAGGAGATTTTAAGAATGACTTATTTGGGTTTATCATCTATTGTATGTTGACTATTCTCCTACATTCTTCATTGAAGGATTTCTCTACAACATCCCACTCAATAATCCCTACCTTGGTGTAGAAAGGGATATCAAATTTTGTTCTTATATAGTGTCTTCACTAAGGTCTACACAAACTTTACCATCTACGATCACTTTCTTGGCTTCTATGTTGTAATTCTTTATACATTACATGACCAACTCAGGGTAATGCATACCTATTTGAAATTAGTAGCCTTATCTAATCCATTTAGCACTATTTTTTGAGCCCAACTAGTAGAATTTGGATATCTCATTCCCCTATGCAAGTATTCCATGCTTACATGCCCTAGGTTAGTATTGTTTATGTCACCATATGTCGAGGTAATTTGGGAAGGAAATGCATCCCCTTGAATTCATTCTTCATATATTTTTCTCTCTTATTCATTTACCTTGAATTACAAATGAAATTATATTTCACCAATTTTGTTCATCTGGGATTTCTAACAATTACAATTTAACCTTTTATCGCTTGATTGGACTAGGGTTCTAGTGTATGATTCCAAATTACATGTTACTTTGGTAGGGGAGAGGACCTAGTAATTGTGCACCCTAACTTCCCGCTTCTCAAAATCCTACATGAAAATTTCAAATCACTCCCAATTTTTTACAGTAGCTTACTTGGCAAGTCCCATGCATATAACTTTTGTTTCAAGGCCACATCATCAAATATGATGCCACATTAGCATGCTTTTTGTCAAGGTGTCTAAAAAGGCCCAAAAAAAAAAGTGAGACCAATACTTGTGCATTCACAGCATGGGTAGTTGAACGCTAATGTGGCATCACATGATTGGTTGTGTTTTAGATCAAAGTAATACATTTTTTTTAAGTATAGGTAGTCAAGTCACAACTATTGGGCATTATATAAACAACTACTATCACAACTATTAGACATTTATATAAATAACTACTATCACA